>PNEQ01076606.1:45409-85410 GCA_003012365.1 Medauroidea extradentata | reverse complement strand
CCGGCTGCGGCTTCCACCGCAAAACAGCTGCCCGGCATTTAACAGCTAGCGTACTCAATAACAGTGTAAAGAGCGCGCGCAATACGCTTGTATGATGTCATAGTAATTCCCATCGCAAAGTCTTGCACGGGATACGAACCCGTAACCCCACCCCTCCCACACCCCAAACTTTATACAATACCTGAGTGAATGCTTAAGGTCTCGATCACAGGAACATACCTACATTGTTTAAACAACAATAGTAATAAAGCTCAAATCATCTCTACTGTTTTTAAAGTTTTTTTTTCGGCAATTATTCGAATTTTTCTCGCCGTAAAAACCATCTTTGAACTTCAAGGAACATTAAAAAAAAAGAATTGGCCAAATTGGTCCAGGCGTTGTTGAGTTATGCGCTTACCAACACATTTTGCGATTCATTTATATATTATTGGTCAAAATATTGTTGGCAGCATAAATCAATATTTAACATAACTTGTAGTTGAGTTTACTTGCATGTAACTGGCGAGTATTTTAACTGTGTAAATGTTAACACAATACTGCATCGAGAATTGTCCCTCTTACAAAACCTACATGCTAAGATAATAATTAATTAAAGCAACTATTATGCAGCTTATCAGGAGTAGCACATAAACCATAAAAATTACCGTTCTCTTCGACATCTTCAAATTCAGACATATTTTGTCTTGTAGACACTACTAATTAATTTATTTGAATAGTGGAAATATACTATGAACAACTGTTTGAGGATTATAACACAAAGAGAGGAAAGTTTAAGTAAATAATGTTTAGGTTGGTTTTAAATGTACTAGTACAATTTGTGTCAGTTGGTATTACTGCCTGCGATGTTCGTTTGTAATATACAGCTTGCCTTAACTTTGAATTTCGAATAGACAGCCATTTACATATCCCTTCTCGAGCTGCTTCGTGTCTAACGTCTCCTACACAATATATTCTGTACAGGTTATTGACCCAGTCCCATTAAATAATTTTGTGGTGTTATGTGAAGATTCGTGTGACACAAGTTTCGAATACTTACGTAAAAGAGTGACAGCTTATTGAAGGAATCTACAGAGCTGCTTTGTAGCTACTTCGTTTCAACGTAGTAATTTTACGCCTTTGTCGGCGACCAAATTTTACACCTGGACATTTTTTTGTGGTGTGTCTGATGGATAAAAAATGTTGTAAAGAAGCAGTGGTAAGCGATGCAACGGGAAATTGTAAGGACTCGTTGTCCCAAAATAAGAAAGAATTAGTCGCTATAAGAATACAAAAGCTTGATCTATTGTAGTGCAGTACATAATTGATCGTCACACTGAGTATGATCTGGATGTAAAATCAACATTTGAAACCACGCAATGTTTCGCTCGACATCGTACATTTCAATAACTCTTAAAAGTGCGTGGTAGATAAATTAATGCCGAAATCATCAACTGATTTATACGCTTTTTTTCGAAGCCAACATGGATAAAATACTCAATAACAATCCTAGATAATGGTATTTGCCACCTTTATGAGTAAATATTTATCCAGAATTACTAATTCGTTACGCGTGATCTCTTGCACCGCAGTTTGAATGCACGAGGTTCCGGCGTCAGAGATTGTGCCTCAGAAGTTCGTAACACTGGAAATAATTTTGTTTGAAACGTTGGCTAACACTATTGTCTAGGATTGCTATTGTTTAGTTTTCGCAAATTGGTTGCAGGAAACCTACAGTTATAGGTTAATGCTTTTAGCGTTGAATTATGTACCACGCCCTCTGAAGACCACGGTTTCATGTATAGGTAGGGACCCCTGTTTTTCGCAAAAAGAATTTTGTCCCAGATAGTTTCAGTGCTTACGTCACGTCTGTAGTTGTGCTACATGGTTATTGACAGCGTGTCTATGTGAAGAGCCGGAACTAATTTGATTGAGCCAGTTACAGTAACGTTCCTGCAACGTCTGTCTTTTGCCGGTAGAATACCAAGGCGCGTGACAGTTATAATATCCAATCACTGACCACGAAGCAGAACTGCAGATGTGCACTTAAAGGCACCCAAACAAATTGAAGCAAAATGCTTTTCGCGGAAAACAGTATCGTACAGGATATTTTTGAGAATATTTTTTTTATATTAGTCAGTAGTAGATATATTAAAACTATTTTAGATTTATTTTTTCCATGTGAAGCCCAATTTATTCTAAAACAAATAGTTATAATATTTGTTTCTACTATCCGCTTATATACATTGTCATGACGCCAATAATTATTCAAAGTAGTATGGTATAGTTAGCCAAAACAAATTTGCAGCAAATATTATATTTCACAGACCTATGTAACGAATTTAACGTTAACGGTTCTTCTTCAAAATATTAAAATTATATTCGCAGCAACAATGCTGATAAATTTTCAAGACCTGAAGATGAATTATTATTTGGGCAGAGTCTCCCGCTGCCAGACATTAGCAACGGAAAGTAGGGCTAAACCAAGCTCAGGTAAGAGTATTTACGAGAGGGAGGTAAGTTAAGGTGTGAGTACTGCTTTAATATTTGAGCTGTTGTTTGGGAGGCGATCAAGCATAGCGCGACCTGACCGCCAAGTACCTCCCTCCACCACAACCACTGTACTCCTCGACAACCACACAGCCGCCGTGAATTATATACGTGAAGAGCTTCCGCCTTGCATAGCCACCCTTCACCCCAGTGTTGCCAGGTCTACAGCGCCTCCCTACGCCATCCTTCAACACAGTGGTGCCAAGTCTACATCACCTTCCTTTGTCGTCACATTACTTCGCCATCATTCAACTCGGTGTTGCAAATTCTACAGTAACTTACTTCGCCATCCTTCAACGTAGTGTTGCCATATCTACAGTGTTTTCTTTCGCCGTGCTTCAATCTAGTGTTGCCAGGTCTTTGGCGAATTCTCTTGCCATTCTTCTAACAGGTGTTTCCAGGTTTACAGCACTTCTGCACCAACTTCACTCAGGGTAATTTATCGAGAGACGCTTTTTCACATGCAGGAAACCATTAATAAATTAGCTATGTCAACAGTGGCGGCTCGTAGGTTGTTGTAAGACAGGGCACGAGTTGTAGAGAACTGTATATATAGTTGTGCGCTAGTTGACGCTACAGCCACTGTGTATGTAGGTGCCGCTTATTACTGTCTGCTCACAACACAATAAGTAGCCAGTATATATTTCATGATCATTGCTAGAGACAGGAAATTTCGTGACAAGATTTTCGCCCCACTTTGCTACAGTGCCTTACGTGCGCACCTGCATCTCTGCTTTGTGGTCAGTGGTTGGATGCCGTAACACCCAGCGTCTTGAGGTTAAACCCGCAAATCACAGACGTGATGTGTGGCAGTTATCCGTGTACTGATTGGCACAGTCAAATGAATAATAACTCTGCACAAAGACACTCTTCCAACAGTCAAGAAGTTGAACTGCAGATGTGCACGTAAGGCACTGAAACAAAGTGGAGCAAAAATCTTTTCACCAAAAATGCCCGTCTCTAGTCATTGCTATTCAGCGGCGCCTTCACACGAGTGTACAGTTCACTATAAGTTGTGCCCTCCCCACCAACAACCCTCGAGCCGCCACTGTGTGTGGGTGAGCTTGATACACGCGCTAAAATTAATAGTACATTTGTGCACGGAGCGCTAAATTAGCGAGAACGTTTTACTTTCGTACTTTCTTTATTTTATATGAGACTAACAGATTTAATTGTTTGACTATAATTGTTGAAAATTTGACGTCAAATCCACAAAAATTTGTTTTATATGTTTCTGTATCTCTATGCGTGTAATTCTCGTATATATGTGTATATATAGCAGTGTGTGAATATATGGTTTTAATCATTTTGAGGGCACCAAAATTTTAAAAATATAAGAAGCATAATTTGAAATAGCTTATATCATGATATGTGACGGTAACTGGGAAAACGTTTACGTGATTTGCTTGAAGAACCCAAGAAATCCAATCCAAGAAAATTGTTCCTTAAGTTGCTGACACTAGAAATAGTGAACAATTCCTGATCAGTAATGACCAAAGCCTGTTAAAGAGATATCGAGTAAAAAGTGATCAAAATTAGGTATGCAAACCGTTCAGGAGATTGCGATAGTGGTTACCCTAAGGTTGTCGCCTGGCCGGATGTCTTTAGAGCAGTCAAGGCCTGCAAGAGTGGAAGTGCTAAGGGTGAACCAGGCACATGCTTAAGTCCCTCACCCTAGCATATAGGCTCAAGTCTTCTTACCTGGTAGTTCGTCTCAATTATTCATTCAAAGGTTACAATATCATTGGAGCGACAATAATACCACTTGGGTCAATAGTAGCCGATCCCCCTAGCTCAGTTGGTTAAGCGGCGAACATTAATACAAAGGGTTCTGGGTTCGATTCCCAGGTTTGACTGGGTGTAAAATTTGTGTTAGTCCGTTTGAGTCACTTCAATTTGTCAGAGTCAATAACAGTGAAATCAATCACAGTGTCTTTGAGGGTATATTTGCCTATGACTCAGTCATATGGTATCACAGAGCAGAGTTGGTGGCAGCGAGAAGGAAGCTCATCAGTGCTCAGAGGTCGGCACTGCTAAGTATCACAATGGCATATGCCTCAACATCGAATTATGCGTTACCTGTCCTGGCTGGAGTGTTGCCTGTGGATCTGCTGGCCAGAGAAAGAGGAATATTGGCCGAACAACACCGACGGCAAAGAAGGACGACATCATCATTAGATAAGAAAATGGCTAGAGAACAAACCTTGCTAAGGTGGCAGTCAACTTGGGTGAAACTTCAGAAAAGGGGAGAATTACATTCGAGATTTTACCTGAAGTGGGAAGACAGGATGAAGCGAAACTGGATAACAGTAAACCACTACAGTGCACAACTCATGACAGGACATGGCAACTTCAAGGCTAAGTTGTACAGCATGAAATTGGTGGATTCACCTTTGTGTGATGTTTTTGGGACAGACGACACGATGGAACATGTAGTATTGGAATGTCCCAAGACCGAAGACATCAGAGAGGAATTCAAGGCACAACTACAAGACTACGTGATAGTTAATGTAAACCTGAAAGCTATACTGGCAAGCAAAGAAATTTTTGAGAAGCGGAACAGCTTTGCTACAAAGATTGGGAAACGAATCGAAGATTTCGACCAGTGGCTAAGACAACTGGAGCAGGAGTAAAAGGCAGTAAAGATGCTAGAAAGATTAGGTTCCGATGACCCATAAGGTGCCGCCTGGGTAAAGGCCTAATTAAAACTGGGTCTGGGCGAACACTGATTGGCGAGGAGGGCAAGTTTTAAATGGATTACCGGCAGAAAGCAGTGTTTAGTAATTATGCTTGCACAGGCACAAAATCATCAAGAGGAGTCGCAAGAAAAGAAGATATGTGCCATGCATTGATTCACTCGTCCGAGTACAGTTTCAATGCGGGTGGAAGGAGGGTGTGCTAGCCTTCGGGCCTAAAACTTGTCAGAGTCAATAAAACTGTCACAACTGTGGAATTGTCTAATAATAAAGTTGTAAAGAGGGGATGTTTGGCTCGTTGGATATGTTGAGACCTCGCCAAGGAACCTAACATTAAAAAAAATATTAGAGTTCCAGGCTGGTAAGTCAAGAGTCCCGGGTTCGATTCCCGGCCGGGGAGGTGAATATTTACAGTTGTCTCTGTGGACTCAGGACTGAATGTAGCGTTGTGCTCTCATCACTATACTGCGGAAGACAATCTTGAACCACATCCATGCTTAGTCGCCCCCGAGCTGAAAACTTCAACTTTACCAAAAACCTATGCGATCGAAAACACCATTTTTCTACATTTTGACTACGCAATAAATAAAAAAGCTATAAGGGCTGGTGGAGTATCTTAAATCGATACAAGTAGACTTAACTTGTAGGTTCTAGGATAAAAACCTTTTTTAATAACTTTTTCTTCCGTTTAAATTTTGGAATTTGGATTGAAAATATTTCGGCTCAATTTTTTCCGCGTTTAAATTTAAGAAATTGGCATGAAGATATTTGGACTTACAGGAGGTTTATCCTCCCTCTGGAAATGACAAACAAATTTTATTCATAAACAAAATGGTGGTTATAAAAAATTTAAATAAACAACAACAGTAATATAGAAGGAGAAAAACTGACCATCCTTGAACTGAAAAAAGTCTTTAAAAAGTCGTTATCTAAAAACCTACAAATTACAGCTACTAGTAAATACACGTGTAACTTTCTTTGTACGATATTCTTAAGTTGGCATCACACATTCACGTTGAGCAGTTGTTAGACAAACTTGTATCTGCCACAGCTCAACACAGGTTTCCGCGGCATGGACGGACGTCCCACTTAGTGTAGAAACTGAGAAGTTGGCAGCTTGTTGTAAAGCAGCCATGGTCATAATTAACACGAGGCGAGCGGACATCGCTGAGGCAAGACCACCCTAGCGCCTAAATACCTTCCACCAGCGTTCCCGAATAACCGACACAAAAGGTTGCAGCAAATTGTTTGCAAATTAAATTTCTGGCGGGTTGCACGAATCAAGGCGGGGAGGGCAGCCTAGTGTATCGAGAGAAGCAGGGTGATGAGGGAAGTGGGGAGGGTTGAGAGAAAGACGAGAGAAAGGCTTTATATTGGTTCCCGGGACTACGCATCAAAGCTGCCTGCCATAAATAAAAATTGCTCGAGAGGAAGATGTTTTGAAAAGGTCGACGCCGTCTCCACTAACGTATTTACCTATTCGCAATTAAAAGTTTCTTCTATAGCATTTTTAACTGATTAAAACTATGTTATTATTAAACATTTCTTGCAATAAGGTCAAGTTACTAATCAAAGAAAAATTTTCTACGTGCACAATTGCATATAGTGGTATGTCAAGAAAACCAGATGATGCATACATACAACAAACGGAAAAATAAGCAAACAAAAGGACTTTGTTTGCAACTGGCAAACATAGCTAATCATACACAATCTACAAGGAATTCATTCGGTGAGTTACAAGAAAACAAATGAACGCAAACGAGCACCCAAACACCAAATAATATGCCAAAGAAAAATAAAAAACTCAAATTATTCCACAAAATGAATAACATCTATAAGTTTGAAATAACAGACAAAAAGAAACATAATTACAACAACAAGCAAACAAAACAAATCTACAAAAAAATTTTTTTATATAGTAGTTTTAATCGAATCATGTTGTCAACGACAAAGCTGTTTTTTTAACTGTACGTTTTGAGACTATATATTTTTATTGTGCAGTGTAATTATTTTCACAGAATAGTTTTCTCAAAACGGTCTCATAGTCATAATTTGCAAGTCGCAGGAGCGCACTGTTACGAAAAAAATAATAACATTACTACTATAATTAATTATCACAAATAATTATATATATACTGCTTGACATAAATTATAATGGAATCTTTCATTATTTTGTCGTACAGAATCATTGCAAGAGAGTTATAGTTTAACTTTCAAGAATTCACTTGCAATGATTCTGCATGACAAATTAATGGAAGATTCATTTTTTATTTATGTCGAGCAGTTCATGAATAAAATATCCTATGCTTTGACGAAGAGAAAATTTTGATATTAATTTGAGTAAATGTTATGGCTAAAAACTGAAAGTACAATAAAATTGTCTATCACTCCCACATTTTAAGGGCATGGTACAAAATTCAACGCTAAAAGCATTATTCTTTAACTGTATGTTTCTTGAAGCCAATTTGCGAAAATTAAACAATATCTATTCTAGACAATAGTTTTAGCCAACGGTGTAAACAAAATTGTTTCCGGTGTTACGAACTTCTAAGGCACAATCTGTGACGCCGGAACATCGTGCATTTAACTGCGGCGCAAGAGATCACGTGTAACGAATTAGTAATTCTGGATAAATATTTACTCATAAAGTTGGCAAATATCATTATCTAGGATTGTCATTGAGTATTTTATCTATGTTGGCTTCGAAAAAGTGTAGAAATCAATCACATTACGTTATAAATGATTAGGAAATTTTTCTTTTATATAATATTGTTTAAAAGAACTATCTCTGAAATAGATCCATTAAGGAAAGTTTAGTAATGAGTCCTCGCTTAAACCCCGTGCCAGCACAGGTACATAAGAGAGGTCAAGTTGCAGGAGGAGAGATGTGAACAAAACTTGAGTCGAGGGGTTGCCACCCTGCATGTCGACAGAAGGAAGCCGTGCGGCGTGTCGCTGACACCTAACAGCATGTTCGCGTTTACGCACCCGGCCCCTGAGGGGGGGGGGTGAAAGTACAGGGGTCGCTAACGATGATCGGCGAGCGTCTCAGGAAGGTTTAATTGCCTCTAATGGCGGTTGTTGGAAGTGTGTTCCTGGCCCAAGGCCAAGTGCGGGTCTGCAGTCGTATTCGGGCGACACTTCGCAACCCTTCTCTCTGGCCACCCCTGTCCCAGGACACAGTGGTGTCAACCTCTGGGCGAACATTCCTCAAGGGTAGTACCCCTTCATGTAAGGGTGCGGTTCATCTCAGTTTTCAACGTCTTTTTTTATTTTTATATTTGTACCAGATATTTTTTTCTTATTTACGACATAAATTGTGACTAAATCTTCCCCTTCGAAAATTGTTCTATCTCTCATAGTTTTCGCGTAATGAGTCGTAAACGTCAAAATTTGCACTTTACGGTTTTATGTACGCCACTAAAACCAATTGACGTACCAAACCGAAAAAAATTCGCAGTGTATAACAATGTAGTAGGCTATGACATTACACATATAAAAACAGAAAATAAAAAAGTTTTGTATTTAAAAAAAATGCTGAATAATGAAATGAAAATTTTAAAATTTTTTCTAAAAATACAAAAATTTATTTATTTTTGTTTTATCTGTGTCAAATCATAGACTACAACAAATATCGCGTGTTTATGTTAAGAAAAAATTACGTTATAACTTCTGTACGTTCCTGATTGGATCACTGTTTATTAAAGTGTTTTTTTTACTGTGAACCAATAGTAATACATGACTTTGTGATGAAAATAGTTTTACCCTTACGATTTCAACGCGAATCGTCGTCGATTATCAGTAATATCGTTCTTGATTTCTTCTTGGGTCTCTTTGTGTTTCTTTAGTTAAACAAAAGCAACGTACATAAATCGAGGAACGTACAGTTGTTTTACATGTCGTTTGTGCTGCATAGTGTAGTATACACATGCTTGTCACCCTGTATTACCACACTCTGTGGCAGACACCGCCTGTTTTCCGCACACGCACATGAGCGCGTAGACTAGTGTGGCACAGCTGTTTACCATTCCTCTGCACACAGCACCTTAGTCGTCTGTCGCTGTGATAAGATTGTCTTGGCCAGGGCTTTAAACATTCCACTGATATCATCACGCTAATGGCATTGTTTACCTCCCCAGACGCAGGAGTACAGAGTATAGTCAGGTGATAGGTATATTGGCAGAACTTTGAAAACGTGTTTATCATGTTCATTTACGTACATAATTAGTCACAAAATATAAGAATTTGACCCTAGATTAACTTCATATTGTGGTACATTTATGTCAGTAAAAAACATTTCTTAAAAGCTTGCCAATTGCTAATGGTGTTTTTAATTGGAGTGCGACATTGTTACCCAAAATGACGTTGAATTGTGTTAGAACATTAGAATAATTGAAAATTTAGTCATACTTCTCCCAATATGTGCAACAGAGGTTCAAAAATTTATAAGAAACATAACTTTTTGGTAAACGGCAAAGTGCCGTCGTTTCATATTTACTAAACACAATTTACCACTGCCTGCTAGATGTGAGTTTGTATTTGGTTTGTGATTATTTATAATTGAATTAATGAAAGTTAACTAACCTCGGGCTTTCCCTGCAAGGACAGTAAATTGTACGTGGGAAAATGCTCAACACATAACCATCGAAATTTACTCTCTTCTTTATCATGGATGTACATGACACAGATCTCTAGATTTTAGACAATCGGTTGTGAAGATCTTAGACCTACTTCACTCTTTGATTTACAAGAAGTGTACTAATAGCTAGTGTTAGTGTTTTTATTTGTAACCGTGTGTTGCGATGTAAGCCTCGGCGAACAGTTATTTTGTGGGTTTGGACAACTATAATGTCGATGTGTTCCGGCATTCGGGCAGGATCGATTGTATGAGAGACGGCTGGGGTGAATGTTGGGACGGCTAGAGCCAACCATGTCACCTACCTGCACGAAGAGAGGATAAGATGAGGTGTGTTTTCCAAAATCTCACCAGCTGTGTTGTTGGCAGAACCTGCCCTCTTGTGCCTGAGCCTGAAGACACACCAGAAGTAACATACAGATGGCACTGCTAGTGGGTGAGTCATGTGCGTCAGTTAGTCAATTTATATCAGTCAGGTCTCACCATAGTTGATTTCAGCCAGGGCTCACCACGGCTGCCAGGACTGCAATAGAGCCGACGAAAGTAGTAGTATACTCTCGTCAGAAGGAGATCACGTTCTTTCTAATCACGGTGGCAGATAGTGAGAACCAGCTCACCTAGCAAAGGAACCACCTCGCTGAGGACGAGGTCTATCTTGCCTCTACGCAATCACTTCGTATGCGGGTCGTATTTATGGAGGATCAGACCGTTGACCTAAGGACCCACCATGAAAGTCTACTCCAAAGCGGGATGAGTTTTAACCACAAGGCTGAGGCTTCACGTCGACCCCCTTCTTCAGATCAACAGTGCTCGAGATCCGCATTACAGGACTCTACTGTGGTGAGGTGGATGAGTATGGAGAAGCGACAGAATGAGAGAGGAGGAGGAAACGGGAGTTCCCCGAGAAAAACCGCCGGTCAACGGCAACGCCCGCCACTTTCCGTTCGTGCAAAAAAAACGGATCGAACCCGCCGAGGATCGAACCCGGAGCGCCTATTTGTGAGGTGAGCGGATTGAAACATCCCCCACTCCCATATTTTTAGTTGACTAATTTGAAAATCCCTGACTTAAGTTGCGAGACAGTTGTGTTGAGACGATTTTTGTGACTCAATTAGATGAACACAAATTTACGCCCAGCAGGACCTGGGAATCGAACCTAGGACCCCTCGCACCAAAGTCAGCCGCTCAATAATTTTTTTAAACAAAAATTATTTTTATTCTTTATTTTTATGGGCATGACATTGTAGCCTGCAATGTATTTATTCACTGTGATTTTTTTGAGTTTGGTATATCAGTTGGATTTAGTGCACCAAGTCCTTAAAACGAAACATGTAAAATATGACTTCAACAAGCCATTACGCGAAAACTATGAGAGATAAAAAATTTTCATTAGAGCCAAACTTGGCACCTGTTGTTGTGTCTAAAATAAGAAAAAAAATAGCTAGCACAAATTTAAAATGGTGATTAAAATTGCAGTAGACCACGCCTTAATTGTATTAAATTAATGTAACATATTGTATAACTGAGGAATATTTTCATGTTGGAAACCGTGCCGATGCGTTAGTGACCTGGACTTTTACTAACTAGACATTAAATGACAGCCTAACATATTATAATATTTCTCAAATTTTCAGAAAAGTTTCCTATTCAATTGACCTCAATGTGGATAAACATTTACTCAGCTTTAGAAACAGATGTGTTGGATTGGTTTCCCAAAGTCTTATCACTGTTCGCCGGTGATAACTGGCACAGAGGCACGTCTGTATGTACGAGCTGCTGGCCAACTGACAACTGAGTTTGGCCGTGTGTGGGTAGTCTGACTCAATTTACGTTGTTCCTGTTTACGTCGCTGTTTACACGAACATAACCCCGACGTTAACCAAGGACATACAACGATAAAACTCTGACTTCCCGATGAGCTAAATAATTCAAGCCTAAAACACTGCTCTGAACTGGATGACAATATTAAAACAAAATAAATTTTATATACCACGTTAGATTAGTAATCTAGTGGTGAGTCAGAGAGTTGAAAATTTTAACTCAATTCAGGAGTAAATGACAACGCATTTTAAGAATTTTAAAATTGTGAAATAATTATCATTTAAGTTTAAAAACATTATATACCGCATTAAATAACTTCCAGATGAGCTAGACAGAAATTTTAACAATAGTTTAGACACTCAAATCTTTAACAATAGTCTAGATACTTGAAACTTTAACAATAGTGTAGACACTTAAATCTTTAACAATAGTCTAGACACTTGAAACTTTAACCATAATCTTATAGACACTTGAATATTTAACAATAGCTCAAAACTTGATGACAATGCAGTATTCTCGCTTTCATATCTGTTCGGAATTTATTTTGCAGTTGATTTTCAAATAATTTCCCGATAAACTATAGACGTGAAACTTTAAGCACAGCTCAGAATTAAATGACGTTACAATATTAACTCGCCTTATTGTGTACGTGTCTGTCTGTTTGCCTGTTCGGATAACATTTTGTTATGTTTAAAATCGATTGCAAAGTTTCACAAACACAAGAGTAAAACCCAGAAAATAATTTCTTTAAATATTTAATATACCAATCTTTAAAATGAGCTAAGGTTTATAAAATATATTTTATACGAAAAAAAATTGTAAGATTTATAACGATAAACGTGAGGCACATTTAATAGATATTGATGCATCAACAATTCACTTAAGTGACCAACAATTTAATTGCACTGTAAATGATATACTATATTTATGTATAAATAACAATGTCCTTTTCTTTTTTCCAGAATTTTCTTGTCAATTTATACATAAGACGGACTGAAACTTTGCTTTTAATGTTTAAATGACTATTTCCTAGTGGTTGTTCGATGATTTTGTGTTTTTATATTTTATAACGTCCTTTTACTTTCATTAAGTTGAGTACCGCATGACATTTAGAACCATATTAAACAACGAACTAAATGTGTGGTCATTTTAGGTGTGGTAATAAATTGTTGCGTTAAAGTAAACAACATTAGTACTGCGTCGTTGCGTGTAAAACTTTCAGGAACTGTTACGGGCCGCAAAGTATAGTGACCAACATACATCAGTGTGTAGAGAATATTGCGAGTTTTTGGTAGGAAATAATTAATGTTGAGGAAGCAGGTCCTGTCTTGATCGACCGTCTATGAAGGGTGACTCCTGCGAGCCTCTGGGTATCCTCAAACAATATTTCATCCCTTCACTGCTACAGTCCATGCTGCCAGAGATAATCCATCCTCTGCGGCTATTAATATCCTTCAAATTGTCAGCCCTGCAAGGACGGCCCAGCTTCTTCTAGCGTGATGGCACAGACTTGTAACCCAACACTACAGGACTTTCTTACTCTCTAGCGGCCAGCTCATATTACCTTCACATCGCAGTCAAAATTGCTCTATGTTTAGTCACTATAATGTTATAAATGCCTGATTTTCAGGAAACCATTTCATATCTACTTCATGACATTAAGGGGCCTCCCATCCTGCGCTTCAAACGAGTTGAAGCGAGTTACGGCTATTTTTTTTCGACGAAACTATTTAACGCAAATTATATTTGTTTATCTATGAAAACAACACACATTTCAAACTATGTCGCTATAGTTTTAAAAATTCGGCACGTTTATTATAGACATAATTTTCGGATCCCTAAAGTTGGCCAAAATGGGTTTTCCAGACTGCCGTATGTGGAAAAATAACAACTGAATTCGAAAAACACAAATATATAAAAAAAAGCGTTAGACTTTGAACTACGCTGTCCACAAATAAAATAATATGGTCACCACTTAAAGTCCCGTAGGAAAAAGGATAATAATAAAGCACTGTATGCCATCTGAGTAGCTTGCACGGAGAGGCGATAATACATAACATACGTCAATCAACGGCACCCTTACAGCTCCAGCCTCACACACAAACACAGACTTTTTAGGGAGTCCCATTAAGGGCCAGCCCACCGAATATTTTAATTGTCTTAATAACGTATGTTTTTGTACGATATTTGGCAGCTTTTGTAAACATACATTATGAATATTTTTTACTGCAATGTAATTTTTTTTAGTTTTAATTGCTTTGTATTATGGCATGTGAAATTTCCAAACGTACATAAAACCGTTTTATGTGCTAAAGGAAAACCAGCTTACTGGCCGAAATGAAATCATTCTCACTGAATTATAGTATCGCGTACGTTAATATACGCATAAAAACCCGGTTGAAAAGTTTTGGGTAAATTGAAAAAATTACCGAATACCAAATAAAAAGTTCCGATATACAGGACATTTTTTAAGTATACGAAAAAATTCAATTTGGTGTATATGCACATATCGACGTGGTCCATGACACTGTTCGTCAGTGCGAATTACTGTATTTCTGTGTATCGTACAGTTACAAAATTATTAAAGATATTAAAATGTTAGGTGATCCACCCCCTTAAGTAATTGTTTGGTTACAACTATTGATTCATGCAGATATGAAAGTTTCATAGATTAATAGCATAAAGAATAGTTATTTGACTAATAAATTGAAAAAAAAATCACGTTTTTAAAACGGACTTAAATTATATAACAATTTCTCTCGTGAAAATTCATGTAAGATTAAAACGAAAAATGTGGGACACATGCAATACATAACAATAAGAAGTGTAGAGAGTAGCTGTAGGTAGAAAACTCGCATCACAGATCATATAATTTACAATGCAATACAAGTATTAGTGACTTAATTGAAATACTAATGCATCAATTATCTTTAGTATTGGTACCAAGTATTTAGTTTTAAATCTTACTAATATTTTTAGAGGAGAAATAGTTTATACTTTTTAGTCCGTTTTAAAAACGTGTTAAGTATTTGAACTTTTTCTTATTATGTAATAAGTATTTTATGCTCATAAGTTTCGTAGGTGTAAAATTTGCGGTCGATTTTTAACAAAGCAAAATTTGTCTCAAACAGGCGAACAATCAGACTGAGTGGAAAGCGAGTAAATATTGCATTGTCATCCAGATTTGGGCTGTATTCAAAGTTTTATGTCTCTATATCATCGGAACGTTATCTTAAATTGGATTCCAAAATTCATACCAAACACATAAACGAAAAGGCAAATTAATGAAAGTTGGAGAGAGTAAAAACACCTTTTTCTTCCCTTCCAGTTGTTTTTATTTTAAATTCATACCTTTACAAGGAATAATAACCGACAATAAAGACGAAACAAATACAAAGTCTACTAATTTTGTGTCATTGTCATAGTAAGTAGCTAATGAGGAGTCGACATCTCCCCAAATTAGTAAATATCTGCCAAGTATAGTGTGCAAGTCAATGAACACATTTTCTGCCTGTAAATGTGGGTCTCTAAGGTTTAACTACGCATCTACAGACGTTTGGTTTCTGAGATTAAATTTTTATTTGCCAAAGTAAAATCAGACTGACAATAATCTTTGTCACTGAAATCTAGCTTTCCCATATTTTTTGTTTGCCTTAAACAGGTATTCCTAATGAATGATACGACACATAGACGCCGAAAAAGTGAGTTATTTTTGGATTTTTTTGTTTACTTGGTAGCTGTCTATGTCTAGAAAGAAAATTTATGACTCAATTTTAATTTGGGCCTGTAATGAGAAAACATAAGCATTTCGATTCATTTCATAAATATATTGTTGCTTGTGATAAAAAGCCATGAATCATTGTGAATCCATAGCAGACTCACAAATTGGACTCTTGTCCCACAATTAGTTTTGCAGCACGGTTTCTTCTGCCCTAACTTACAATACGGCCCATGAATCATTAAATACATTACATGCTGCGTGAAACAAAGTGCCGGTTGTAATACCGCATTGCAAATCACTGAACGTACACTGATTGTTTTCAATCGTATTACGACATTTTCCTGTCTAGCTAGGTACCAGTACGAAACATGTGACTGTACATAATTAGTAATTGCAACTAGAATTTGTATACATCGTATTCAATGCTAGCAAAATAAAACGTAAAACTTGGTAACAAACAAAAATTTAGGTAAGTTACATATAAAGTAAATGAATATATTCCATGCTAGCAATTCAATATTTAAATAAGGAAGAAAATAAAAAAGATCTCTTGACGGTTTCACTGTATGATGTAACAACGAAACTAAAAAAAATAATTAAAGAATATTTTTTTAACTGGTGATTATTGTAATCGTAGACTAGGTAGTTTGAAAGAATCATAGAAAAATAATCTACTCATTCGTTTAATGGAAGTTTTAACTGTAAGAAGTCTAGTTGTTTAATTAACTCAGTAGCACTCCTCCCTCAATAATTTCTCCTCCGTACCTTTCTACTCTCTGCAGTCCTGAGGATTCTTGTATCCGTTTTCATCCTCTTTTAACACCGCCGACATTTTTCTTCTTTATATTCTCTCTCCGTGCACTCCACTTTCGCTTAAATTTCCATTCTGATGAAGTTGCTTCCTCTTAATGTATAAGCTATCCAATTATACTACTTCTGTTTAATTTTGGGGAAAATCCTTAATCGTTATAATTTTATATCAGCAGACACTGCGTGTCACTCTACCGGTGCTATGGTAAAATTCCTGGTTAAATAATTTTTTATATCAGAAGAAAAATTTTAACGCAGAAATAATGAAACAGGTATAATTTTAAAGACAACTAACCGGCATATACTGCAGCCATAGTTATAATATTTAGGCAAAAATGTACGCACTACCATAACACGGAAAAATAATCCCAATACATGTATAAGCGCTAGTTACTTATATCATTGCATGTGGTGGCTGCAAGTGGATATCACGACGCCCTCCCATCACACCGACAAAAATATATGTTTGCTGAAAGACCATGTGAGCTCTATATGTGCAAGTCAGATAATAACATGGACAAAGAAAGTAGAAATAGGAAAAGGACTGACTTCATAGAAGTACAGTGGAATCTCTTTCATACAAATGTGAAGGAACACACTTTTACAGTTTATCATTATGAGGTTAATATTAACAGGTGCCTGCCAAAATTGAAAAGTTCTGTAAATATTATGTTCATGTCGTTTGTCTTCATATAACAAAATTCTTATTACCTCAATATTGCATTGCTTTATGTGCAACAATAATTTTTGAGCATTATAAGTTTTTATTTTACCTCTCATCTGAATCCAAGGGGAAGTAAAACTACGTAGTAGTAAGTACGTAAACGATTTTAACTTTCAGGGTAATTTGCACCCAACATGTGGTGCTGGCATATTCTTGTTTTTATATTGACTGCACATATTTAGTATTATGTAACGTACCACGTACGTGCAGCTGGGTCGTGGACGACAAGTCCAGATGTCAGTGGAACGCATTGCTCTTAAAGATGATGACTAGCGGTGCGATTATTTCGCGTTTTCATCTGGTAGCAGCTTAGACTTCGCAGTTCTATACACGCACAGGAAACAGTCAAATATTCATTGGCTTCTAGCCGTTCACGCAGGTATCACGTGAGTTCACCACTGGTTTGCAGTCGTCAAATGTGTATCAAAACAACTGTTGTCCGATCACAGGAATATCAGTGACATATACATAATTGACGTCCAACCTGATATAGAATCAATAAGTGAAATAATTGTGCCTCTAGTGATGACACAAGTGAAGAGTGATAAATAATCCGCCATATTGCCGGGTAGTATCAAGAGGTAAATTTAACGTCGCTACATCATGAATGCAGACTAATATTAGTACATAGTTGCCCGTAGTGGAGTTCAATTCACGTACACATACACAGGGCTTCAATACATCACTCGTTTAATTGCACCAGTCGGAACAAGGTTATTGTTGCATCGTACGTGTATCGTTGCCAGTAGAGCTGAAAGACAAGTGAGACATAAAACATCCAATTCCTAGGAACCTGAAAAATTCGCGTTTTCTTACGGACACGTGCTAGGATTCAAACAACGGTGAGTTCGTGTCACTTTCTCAATTGGCGCTTGCTTTATTAGGCTCCTCCTGGAGAGAGCTGAGCCAATAATATAGAAGCATGTAAATGTAGGCCAAGTAGAGTTGTATCACCGTGTCAGTGCACAACGGTGGACCCTTATTTTACGCAAAGAGAATTTTGCCTCACTTTGTTTCCGTGCCTTACGTGCACACCTGCATCTCTGCTTTGTGGTCAGTGATTGGATGCCGTAACACCCAGCGTGTGGATGTCAAACCCGCAAATCACAGACGTGATTTGTGGCAGTTATCCTTGTACTGATTTGCACAGTCAAATGAATAACAACTCTGCACAAGTACACTCTGTCAATAATCATGAAGTTGAACTGCAGGTGTGCACGTAAGACAGTTAAACAAAGTGGGGCAAAAATATTGTCGCGAAAACTGCCGGACAGCAGTAATGGCAGTGTATGTTAGTATGAAGGCGCCGTTTTATTTGACCGCGCTTATCAGAGTACGGTAACCGAGACAACACCACTCTTCTGTGATTGGCGGATAGAACCACAAGTCGTGTGAGAGTCATAGCAACCAATCACTGAGCATGAAGCATAGCTGCATATGAACACATAAGGTGTACAAACAAGTTGGTTCATAAATTGTTCGTGACAGTTCATGGTCCCTACCAATTTGTTTGTTTGTTTTATTGCATTCGTAAGATATTTTCAATACACAATATTACAAAGATATTGGAGAAGACATGATGATTACATAATAAATAGAAAACTTATACATTTACAACAATTACACATGTTTATACATATACTGCTATCTCATATGGTGGGTGAATTCGTGTTGAATCTTCGTTAGCTCCTTCGGTGCACCAACTCTAGAAATTCTTTGTTTTGGAAATCTGAAACAGAAAACAGGAAAGAGAAGCAGAAGAGAATAGAAGAGATTTGTTTAGTGTGTGACAGTATGTGGTCTTTCTGATGTTTATGATTCAAATATTCTTCCATGGATTAGAAAGCTTGTTCTTCAAGAAAATCCTTTAGCTGTTTTTTTAAAGAGATTTGTATTTGAGGAAAACATTTCTTAAAGGTTTTTGGTGAGTTTATTAAAGAGGACGTTACCGGAGTAGGAAGGCCCTTTTTGTACTAGTTCTAGATTTACAGAGGGCATGTGAACGTATTTTATTTATTCTTGTGTTATACTTGAGGAGCAGTTCGCTTTTCTGAAAATTATTATTGTTTTTGGACATGAATGAGAGTATTCAATACTTATATACACACGCAGAAGGCAAGATTTTGGACTACAAGGTCTACAAGAATCGGTCTGGTTTTTATCGTTCATGATTCTGATTGCTCTTTTTCGCATATGAAACACTTTTTTTACTGTCTGTGGAGTTTCCCTAGAAAATTATGCCAATTGTCATGATAGAATGAAAGTATGCATAATAAACCGTTTTTGCTGTGTCTTTGTTTAATATATCAACAATTTTGCGTAAAGCGAAACATGCAGAACAGAGTTTTGGTAAAATATATTCAATATCAGATTTTTGTAGTTTAGTCAAGTATCTATTTGTCGGCCTAAAATTTAGTTACAGTTGATTCATTTGTCTTTTCCGCATTTCTGACAGTATTGATGTCAGTCTGTTGTTTGCTGTTCTTAGTTAAAAGATGCATTATATATGTTTTTCCAAGATTAAGATTTAATTTGTTTACAGAGAACCACGACTCCAAATTTGTAAAGTAGTGTTTGCTAGCATTCTAAGATCGTCTATTTACTCTTCAGACACTGATGCTGGTGTCATCTGCAAATAAAATGGGTGTAGTTTGGGCTTCAAGGAATATGGAAGGTCATTTATGTATGCCAGGAATAGTAATGGGCCTAATGTTGAACCTTGGGGTACGCCATATTTCATTTTACCAGTTTTTAAGTTAAAAGAAGATGTTTTATCTTTGACACGTACTTGTTGCTGTCTCCCTGAAAGGTATGATATCAGTATCTTGTTAGTTTTACCAGAGCCAATATCTGCAGATACGCACATGATGCCACGAAAGCAAATATGCAGCTACATTCTCGTCATAAAGTAGTTGTTGTAAGAGTATCTGTACGCGGGTAGAAAGCTCTCTACTCCAACCTACACGTAGCGTGCACATGAGCGCGGTGTAACCCGCGGCTGTGGCGCGATGCGTAGTAATTAACCCGTCGTTAGCGCCGTCCTAAGTCTGCGGGGGTGGGGGAGTGGGTGGCTACGCAGGCGGTGTGCCTACAGCTCCACCCACCCCCCGTGGCAGGCAGCGATTAATCTCACCACGGCTGCAACCCCCGGGGAACGTCCAATCTCGGCGTGGCCTCTTGGAATACACGTCGCGTGCCAAGTTATGGTACGTGCCGGTCTATACATTTGGTACACTGAATACACTTCTCGGACATAAAATTAAGTTTTCTCAGGTTGGAAAAAATAGTAATTTTATATTTGTACGAAATAGCGTTAGTTTTATGAATGTTACTTGGGAGTATATTTCCATCTGTAAAAACATTTAGCTCAGCCGGTTTCCCCATAATGGCACTTCAAAGCCAACATTTCCACGTTTATAGTTCTTGTAAGCCGTAAAAACCAAGGAACATAAATTAATTAAAAAATTTACACTGAAACTACATGCCAGAGCCAATTGCTTGCCTTTTTTAAAAAATCCACAACAAAATATTTTTGTAATCAAGAAAAGCCGACAAAAATAACATAAAATAATTACAAATTTCAGATATATATTTTTAAGAACAAAAATATTTTGTAACGGAATCTAAAATTCGTCAAGCAGAATCCTGCGACATTTAGTTTCACTGTTTATTTTATTAAAAGAGGAAAATATACTCCCAAGTCACATCTACAAAACTAACAATATAATCATTCAAATATAAAATTACAATTTTTTCCCACCTGAACACCTTTAAGTCAAAGTTGTGAACTTTTTCCCTTCCTTAAAAGTCTGTAATTAGCAGTGTCACTGACACATACGAGTGATTATGAATACTTGGATCAGCGCCTTAGAGTGCCGCCTACCTGCGCGTTGTAAGCTCGAGCGTGAGGGGGCTATAAGGGCTACCTTGGAGCGCACATCACATTCTTCATCGCCACTATGAGCCTAGAGCAGACGATACTGTTTTACTACGGGATACTAAGCGGTGGCCGTATAATACTGTTGGTGGAAAGTTTGTGGCAAAGTTCAGCGCATGTTTCATTCTGAGTTTTAAATGCGTCCGGTTAGTACATTTGGAAGTACGGCTGTCTGTAAAAGCCGTATTAGCTATATTAGAGGATTTCAAACTGTGTTTTCAACGATAATGGTGTCTTAAAAATCGACATTCCGTCCTTGTCGGGAATGGGTCTTATTTTCAGACATTGGCAAAATAGCCACATAAGGAATAGTTTCGTGACAAAATTGTATTGACGAATACACTGCTAACGGATTTGAAGGGAATGGTAGACGATGGCCCTAAAGACCATCATTCGCAGTTCAACTGAGAAAGTTTGAAGATTTTAGTCAGCGCTTTAAGGGCATTGGACCCGTAAAATTTCAATTTTTTTTATTTGTGCCACACACTGTTCAACTTTTGCACATCAAATAACACGTCATTTCTCCAAATAAAAAAACAGGCTTCATAGTTTTTGCATTATCACTCATCAAAGTCACAAAATGGCCGTTGCTGTGTAGCCAAAAAAAATACTAACTAATGAATTCAAAATTACTGGAACTGTAAGGCAGTGTATCAATGGATTGTATGATATGTTTGACAAAAAAATTACTGTAGTTGCCAAAGTCAAAGTTATGTAAAAATGCAGGCTACTCATTTTCATCGACTTTGAAAAATACAAAAATGTATCGCCTTGTGTTTACAACAGTGTCTTGAAGTAGCTCACATAATTAAATATCAACATGAATTATCTTGTTTTTGCAACTTAATTGTGTTTTATTACTTTGGCTACACCGCAACTACCATTTTGTGACTTTGATAGGTGATTATGCTAAAACTATGGGAACATTTTTTTTTAATTTGAGGATATGACCTGTTGTGTTAAAGTTGAACAGTGTTTAGCTCAAATATAAAATTTTCAATTTTTACTGTTCCAACATTCATAAGGTGTCCTCCTAGGTGAATGAACTATAGCGCGAACATGCGAAGTATATATTCTCACGCAAGTGTTGGACCTATGCGGCTACGGCAAGGCTTTCCTGTTCATGTAAAGAATAACTAAGTAACATAAGGAACCATATCTGTAGAATTCTGGGAGTAGCCGAGTTTGTTTCACAGCTATAAACAATTAAAAGAACAAGTGACTTGACAACACTAAACATCGATGTATTTAGAAGTAGGTGAAGATGAAGAAGAGCCAGATTAAAGGAGTTGGGAAATCTAGAGATTCCAGAGAAAACACGCCTAAAAACAAAATCAAATACTTGATCGCCTTGTTGGGAGGCGAGCACAATAACCACTGGGCCAACCTACGTCTTTTGCAAATTTGGGTTACCGAAATTTATTTTTGTAGTGTCTCTTAAGTTCCAAAAATTGTTGAAATAAAAGTGAAGAAACAGTTTTTGTAGGAGAATCTGATACGTAGCTCGTGAAGTTGTTTTTTTCTTGCGTTTTTAGCTTTAACGAGAAAATGATAGGACCAACAACCAGGTACTGGGAGAGCACATATTCTCAGAGACTGCTTATCTCTCGAAGACAGCCGCCCCGCCATGTCATCCCAAGACACAGGAGATGGTGCGGCGAATTGCGTCGTAGGTTTTTACACAAACTACGTGCTGAAGCCGCTACATCGTGGCGATACTTCAGCAATTAAGTCACGGTTTATAAAACACGCACTAAACCGAGCCATGTGCAGTCTGAATATTATAATGTCTGTAGGAAAAAGTCATCTCTCCTTTATAGAAGACTTTTTAGTAGTCTTAGTAATTACTTAGCTGTGTTATTCCGCTATTTTGTAAGACACTTTGGTTTACTGTAATTCAAACCTATATTAAATTAAAGATCTTCAATTTTGCTCATTGAACGTAATTTATAAATTGTACATTATTTATCTGTATTTTAATTATACTAATGTAAAATAGCTGAATTATTATTTAAAATAATATTAATATTTTCAATACATTTACAAATTGCTATTTGTGCATCGATTCGGTAGGATTATGTCCAGGTTACAATTTTTTCCAATGTTATTTGCTACCTCAGTAAGATTTATTAAAAATTTTCGTTCCGTAATACCTCGATACGATTAGCAATATGGAAATGAAAAAGAATTATTGAAA
Organism: Medauroidea extradentata; assembly: GCA_003012365.1. Classification (NCBI taxonomy): domain Eukaryota; kingdom Metazoa; phylum Arthropoda; class Insecta; order Phasmatodea; family Phasmatidae; genus Medauroidea; species Medauroidea extradentata. The sequence continues at coordinate 62,342 of PNEQ01076606.1, read as the reverse complement.
CAACTGCTAACCAAGCAGTAGCAAATTAATGTGTATTTGAACTAATCAAATATTAACTAAACTTAAAAAAAAAAATACTAACGTAAATATAATTATTTATTCTCTAACAACCAAATATGTATCTTAGGTGTGTGTGTATGTATATATATATATATATATATATATATATATATATATATATATGTGTGTGTGTGTGTGTGTGTGTGTGTGTGTGTAATTAACACACGTGTACATATTTGCTGGAAAACATCTTAGAAACGGGTTTGTTCGCCCAATTAAATCTCTTTGTGTTACTGTAAACTGTGATAAAAGGAATACACAATAACATAAGTTCTTAACTGGTACAAATGAATGATAATGCAATGAAACCGAAAACACAAAAAAAAATGAATATGTTTAGGAGACAGTGAGTAAATTCCAGTCATTTGACAAGGTGTACAGCTTATGTCATACAATAATTATTAAAGTTTAGTTAATCCGCGATTGTTAAGTTGTAACTTGCTGACACAGGGTATCCAGGATTGATGCTGGTCATGTTTCATAAGAATTTGTATTTGTTAATTATAAAAATTTACATTTTGTGTTCCTTTAAAACAAATACTAAGCTATAAAAAACAAAGCGTTTGTTGTTTGTAAGCAGAATAAGATCAAATAGCATTAACAAAATAATTTTTGCAGAACTCCGAAAAAAATATTATTTGGTTCTGCTAAATCAGTTTTGTTTAATTTAACATAATTTTCTCTCAGGGCACGATATTTATATCATTGGCTGTAGGTCTCCCGCGTCTTCATTCCAATGTACCAACATAACAAACCACTTTGGCTGCGTGTGTTCTGGACGTATAGTGATGATTGTGCGTTACCACAAGCCCCTCCCCCGGCAATTACGGGAAATTCCAAACCACGCGGCGCAAAACGTGAAGATAAAAAATGCATGGCGTGCGCGTGTGCGGATTCATTCTAAAAGATTTCCCTCGTGGTTGCCTGCAGGAATAATTCCCCCCCCCCCTCCCACCCCCTTGCCCTCTTGTAGACGCGGCGAATGGAATAATATATCGCCATCTTCATCATTCGTGCCACATGTCGCTCCGAGCCGTCCAGAATTACATTTCATTATCCTTATTTTTCCCGCGCGCTCTCTCGTTCCAGGCCTCGTACAAACTGACTGGAGGGCATGTTTCCAGGAGCAGAAGAGAAACTGCTCAGCCGAGCTGTAGAATACGTGCAGTTACAGAAGAAAAGTTGCATGCGCGTTATTTGACATCATCGTTATAGCCAGCCGACTATATGCCTCAGTTTTTAAAGAGTAATAATCGCTTCGTTTAGATGTGGTTTCGTCAAAATTTCCGTTATTAAATGTAACATGTTTTAAATTATGGTTTAAAAATTCAAACAACTAGATAATGTACACTGAGAGAAATAATTGTTTCATTGTACTAAATATATTTGTTTGGGTGATGTTTGCTTCAACTAAACAATATTTTGTTGGTAAGACCAAGCTTTTGAGTTCTCCAAACTAATGTAGTTACTTCCCTCGACCAAATTATTCATTTAAACGCAATTTGTTTGTGCCAAACGTATATTTGCTTGCTACAGGACGTCAAATAAATATTTTGTGTAAACAAACAACTTGTTACAACTGGTCAACAAAATAATATTGTTAGTTATGAGTGATGTACTTTGAACCAACAATTTGTTTCGATGGAGTAAATGATTTTGCTGGCAAAACTAAATCCATTTGTTTGACTCGCGGAAGATGGCAGTCTGGCGTGCGTGAGCGACAAGATGGCGAACACTGTATACCTCAACATTCAAAATATAAGTTTGTGCGACAAGTAGGACGTCTAAACTGTTAATCAGCATAATTCAAGTATCTTAATTTTAGCTATAACCATTTCAAAGTGGTTAATTTGATCGATCACAAAAGAAAATGCTATAAATTTGAAAACCACCGCATCTGCACGTCTCGTTCTTTGTGCTGCGGTGCACGGCAATCATTTAGTAGTATTATTTGACGTCGTTTACCTTTTCGTAGACGGAAAACAAACATGTTTGAAATAAAACAGTACAATCATAATTAAATATTAGGCCTAACTATTCCTGTACAAATAACAACCTTAACATCACAGAAGCAGTCGTAGCTCAGTTGGTTAGGTCATGAACGGAAAAGGGAAAGTGGTAGGATAATGGATCAAATCCTGGCCCGACCATACTTTATTTTTTTTAAGTCTTAAAATTTCTGAAATTTTTTAAGTTAGTAAAATATAATTTTTTAGTTCTTAAAAGATTGTATGCGCATTTAATATGTCTAACGAAATATTTTTATGACCGACTAAATATTTGGTACTGCTAACAAAATTAAGCTATTTGCCTGAAACAAATCGAGGGAACAAAATAATTTGGTACGAGCAAACAAATATTTCGTTGCCCCTCTATAAACAAATGATTTGGTTGATTCAAACAAATTTTGTTTGCACCAACAAAATTTTTTTCTCAGTGTAGCGATATGAACTAAAATAAATTAAGTGTTATACACAAACACACACACACACATATATACATATATATGTATATGTATATATACATACATGCATATATACATATACATTTATACATCTAAAGATATTTTCCAACAGCGATAGGATGTCCAACAATTCAGTACAACTCAGTATTTTAAATAAGCTTATCATCAAAATAAATACGTAGACGAAAAATTAACTTTAATGAAAGGTGTCGTTTGCTCTGCGCTTACATTTCATAGTTACTCTAGAAATAGGTAGCAATAAAAATGTTAGACAACTCACGTTAACTAATTCTAGGGACATCGGATACGACAGTTGAACAATTTTTCCGCTATTATTGTTTAATACGTTATTTTCCAGTACACATGCTTAAGGGACGTGATGTTCCTTTTATAGCAAAGTGTAAAATAATTAAAGTTAGCACATATATTAGAATCTTCTGTCAAGTAACATATGGTATGAAATTATATATGGCTTACGTGTGATAAAATTTTCTATTTAGCACGAAGCGATTTGGTACACAATGTGTTTTTACGTTTAAAATTAATCCATAAATGTGTCTTACTTGGGCGTAGTCTCAGTCCTATATTTCGGAACGTGACAGTCTTGCGTTAGTCACTATATAAAATATTGCAGTTTTCTAGAATTATGTACACTTTGAAAAACACATGAGCAAAAAAAATTAAGCTGAGAACACAAACTTAAATGTTATTTTCCAACTTCAACTGTCAGATGCAACGACACTATAGAATTTTACTTAATTAAGGAAGCCATTTTAGTTTTCAGTCATATTTTATGACAAACTGAATTATGCAGATTAAAAATCGTAGAAAAATACATTCTTATAAAATATGTGGCCACATCCTATTTTGTGTTGAACTTATGAACAGTTTATTCCAACCTAACAAGACGCTTAAACTGTTTTCGTGCTTTTGATTCTATTTAATTGCAGTGAACACTTCCAATGACTTTTCTTTTGCACAAGGATTGAGATATTGTCTGTTTATGTAATTGTTTCTATGAGGTGATTCATAGACTAGTTTTAACTCAAGCTGTAAAAGTGTGCCCTTGGCGTGATCTTACTTTGACACACATGTATTGTTGGTCTTAGAAGAAGAGTAGGTGAAAAATTTACCAGAAAGAGTAATTGTAAAGATTTTTTTAAATTAAAAAATTGAAATTTAAAATAAATCTAATATTCTGAGTCTCATAATTATGTGACTTGTCACATAAATAAATAAATATCCACTGAGATATATGTCAGCCTTCAAATACTGACAGATCAGAACTGGTTGAGAGAGAGAGAACAAATAATATGACTCTATCTAATGCTAATTACAAACTATAAGCTAACCAATTCTATTAATTTCAAAAGTTATTATGACTCCAGTGTTTACAAAGTGAATATAACTCGGAATGTCTAGAAACAAAGCAACGACCTATATTCAGGATTAAGTTTTTAGTTGTCATTGAACATGTTTAATTTTAGCTTAACATGCAGACATTCAATTAGTTTTCCTTTCCTTACTTTAAGATAATAAATTAACCTGCGGAGTCGAATCCATTTATTAAGGAGGTGGAGGGGGGTACTAAACTAACAAGGAATATTTACAGAAAAATAAATGTGCTGGTGCGAACTCAACCGTTGAGGTTGATATCTGCAGATCTCCCGACAGTGGCTGTTTGTTATGTTATAAGCTAGTTCACAGTTTGCTTGTCGCAGCGATAAGTATATAATGAAGGAGCGACCTGTTGTGATTCACCTGCAAGGATAAGCTGTATTATGTATAAAGACGTTAGATTTACCTCAAAATAAAACATAAAACAATGGAAGCACTAAACTTTGTAAAGAATGATTGTGGTGCCCCATTACGATGTCAACTGAAATAGTTACTTGTGAACGATACGTATTTTTACTATCTTTATACTTCCCTTCATATATAAGTTAGTGTAATCATACTATGACGCTATTAATTATGTATGTGAACTCAAATATTTTTTTTACCTATTGTAGTTTCTCACAACTAAATGAGTTTCGTAAGAAACATGGGAGAAACCAAAAATTATGTAATAGTATTAAGGGTAGTCAATAAGGGTAATAAAGTGTTGAAAATATTTAACTCTCATTTATTTGCTTTGTCTTTTTTTTAATGCGGAATCTTCTAATTTTTCACCGTCATCTCTCAATTCTCAAACTTTACAAGATCAAGAAAATTTTACCTAACAATGTAACTGCAGAAGGTTTCTTGTAATATTGCATAAGGATGAAGCGCCTTAATAAAAGCAGATAATCTTCTCCGGAAGGATTATAGGATCTCTCCCCTCCTCACTTCACAAAATACCCTGTATGTTCTCATAGAAGAGTTTTTCTTCTGCCCAGAGAAAATAAAGAATTAAGTCAACTCCAGTTCTTAATGCAAAGTCACGAAACCAACATTCTTGTGCTCTGTAGGACGCGAAGGATCGCATTTACCAAGGGACCGAGAGCGATAGTGCCAGGGGGGAGGGGGGTGAAGCTGACTGCTTCTTGAAGAAGGGTGCAGTCGCGGCGGCATTCCAAACGTTACTCCGCGAGTAAACTTTACTCTTTCGCTGTCCGAAAACCTACAGAGTAAAGATCTTATTCGCTCTAATGATGTCAAAAACATTCAAAATAATTACTCTGAGCGTCTTGGAGAAGTAAAATTTTACTCAAACTTTTTCCAACAGTAACAACGGAGAGTAAAGTTGTAAATGGCGGAAAGTCAAGTCTGTTTAAACGAACTCAGAGAAAATGTGCACGTGTGATTGCAGACTCAGGTGGAAATATTAAAAATATAGCGACAAGATTATAGTTTTTAATTTAGTAGGTGAGTTTTCATACTTACACTTTTACATATACATAGGCGTCATTTCAGGTTTTTCTTGGGGGGGGGGGGAGATTTTTTTTGGCGACAGTGACCTTGTTGCATCTTTTTTATATATTAAGTAAACTTTAATAATACAACTTCTGTTTTATGTGCTTAAGTTAGCATTATTTAAATAACAAAGTACAAAAAAATATAGTTTATATACTTAAAATTCTAAATCCAGAGGGTCATTTGCCCCCCCCCCCCTGAACAAACCAAATGACCTCCCTGCACACTTATACTCATGTTCACGAGTAGCTTATGGCGAGTTTTAGTTTATTTAAACGTAGGTGTTTTTATGAAATTATGTTTGGGTTATAAAAGTACAACGAACCAGTGTGGTTTGTAAGGAAAGAATTGTGCATTATTCCAAATGTTCGTGTAATCACGTCATTTACCTTCTACTTCTACCTCAACGTTTTAAAATCGTTTTTCTCTAGCTTTGTCAGAAGATTACTCAAGGTTTCTTTACTCTGCTTTCTGAGTAACGTTATCGAACACAGGGGAGTTAATGTAATCGCTAGCACGAGATGGCACGAATTTTCTTTACGGTTGTGCTCCGACTGCGAGCAAGTGTTTCCACACCTCGAGAAACAACACTTATCTACTCCTAGCACGCTTATATTACCTCGCATTATCTAAGTAAACTGGCCTTAAAGAGGCCCTACTCTACCGTATTTCATAATTTCGTATTCAGTTTTTTTTTGTCTTTTAAAACATCTGAAGAAGTATAATCTATACGAATTCACAAGTCTGTGATACTTATAGACACACGTACACACGGCAAATCGCTACAGCGCGACAAATGAAAAAACTGGAAAACCATCTATGTTAGTGTCTGCAATTTAGGAACTGAAAAAATAACATAATATACTAATATTAATGTCAAGAAAATTATTTGTTATAGAATAATTTGTAAAAGTTTTATTATAGACCAAATATCGGCAATTCGTATGCGAGTAAATGATCGAAATTGCATTTTATTTGTAATTTGACATTTAAAAATAGTTATAACACCAAATTTTTTTAAATACATGAAGTACAAATCTACAACTAATAGATTAATATCACCGCAAATAATAGCCGAAATAGGCATATAATAATATTTTACGGCCGACTGAAATCATCTCTTGCAGCCAAACACAATTTTGAACTTCGTAAATGATTGTAGAGATAAATAATAAGTCTATTGAAGTAAACAAATCATATACCTAACGTATGCAATAGTATTCACGAAGTTTATTAATAATTAATACGAAAATTTCTCCGAAATATTTTAATACAGATAAAAATGTTATTTTTTTTTAAGCAGTCTATCCGTTGCTATGTTTTACCGCACTTCCGTCCTCAAGCGCGTTAGTTATAAATAAGCCTTACTTGCGTTATTTTTTAAGTTTCTCTCCGCACTTGTATTCCATCGCTGCTCCATCCGCATCTCAGCTTCTCCACTCTTCTAGCCGGCTGGACAACAGGGATGTGTCTCTGATACAGCTGAGAGCTGCAACTTCAGCCAGGAATTCTCTCATTCATACGGACACTCGGCTTTATATTTCATGTAGTGTAAGATAGCCAGTTAAATACAATGTTCTCTTGTTTCTATTGCTTTTGCGAGAAATATTTGTTTAGCCAAAATAAAGCAGATATCACAATTCGTATTGACAGAGGAGTTTAAATTTTTTACCGTGAAAGGTAATTTTTTATAGAAATTACAATGAAAGAACACTTTTGTGGAAAGCCTTTTATGCTAAATTATTTTGTAATAATCACAAAATAGTTTTGTTGTGGCCACAGTATTTTAGTAGGTCAGCAAAATTTTGTTGTTGTGACCACAAAATAATTTTTTAAGGGTAAATACTCACAAAATACTTTGTATGGCTGCCACCAAATATTTTTCCTTGTAAATTAAATGGTTCAGGCTAATAAATTTCGTTATATGCATAGTTAGTTGAAACAAAACTGTTTACTGTCTTGAATAAATTAGCTAACACGGAGAAAACATTTTTTAAACATAATTGCAGAACAAATTGTCGATTTCTGCTTTTAAGGCTTAAAAATAACTTAAGCGTAAACAAGATAAACAGAACAACATAGTCTGAAGAGAAGAGCCTTGCACGTTCATCGGGAAAATGGTTTGGTTCTTTTAAAAGAGCCGTAACTGCCTTTTCAGAATGTTATATGTAAAAAAAGCCAACATGATTCGTATAACAGAAAAAATCCTTTGTTTGCCTTCAAGGCATCACTTCAACAACATAATTTATAGTTCCACAAAAAAACCGCGCGCCTATTTAGTGTTCCGAGCATAAAGGCAGATTTATCTTTAACAAGCGCTATGTTTCACCCTTACATCTAATAATATTTGTTGTGCGAGGACTTCTCTTGAGACATTAATTATGTCCCATATGAAGGGAAATCAGTTTTTAAAAAACTGGTTCAAATTATAACCTTCAATGCACAGTATGGCATTGTAAAATGTCTGTCCAGAAAATACAAAATGTATTATAACCTCACTACACGGCTAAGCAATATAATTATTTTGTGAACGCCATTTCAGTTCCTATCGGTAGGAAAATTGACACTCAGTAGTTATTTTAATGTTAAGACTAATGAAACTATCATGAATATAACATACATTAAGTGGAATGGTGTTTGACAGCTTCATGATGGAGTAAACGTTTCCTTCAGTGAGTCATAATTATCACTACAATATTATGTGAACATTAACGTCCTTACATGTCTACATTACCTCTGACATTCACTTTAAAGGAGCCTTTAATTAGCCGACGCCCTAGATCCTTGATTGCACTTAAAAAGGATGTCGCCGCCTTAGGTAGATTTTCTTGCTAGTGGAAGACAGACAGAAAAAGCAAAAACACTGGAAAAAAAAGGAAATAAGAAAATGTATAAAACTAAAATGCTTAGGCAAAGTAAATAAATACAGTGTGTGTCTGCAACAATGAAATATATACTTTTGTGCCGGAATTTCAAAGTTCACAAATATTATTTTCGTAACTGTTCAACGTTGCTAACTCGTTATTAAAAATGTGAACATATCCTAAAATACAACACAAGATAATGACGTAAACTGTAGACGAACACCTGGATGTCACCCACAGTAAACGGTAAAATTATCGGAACTTGAACTCAAACTTGTAAAATGCAGGAGAAGAACATTTCTGCGAATCTGCTCGGGTGACCATTTAAATAATTATATATATATATATATATATATATATATATATATATATATATATATATATATATATTTGCGCTGAATTCAACTCAACCTTCAGAAGTTAGGCCTACTTATGATGATATTTCTCCATAATATAGTACTTTGGTGTAACAAACCGTCACTGTCAAAATGTTACTGTTTTTGTTACTCGCATACTTTAAACTTTAACTTTAATACGGAAATAAAACACATATGTCACATAGAATGTCAATGAGAATTCTTAATGAAAAGTCTTGTATAAGTTTTTAAAGTATTATAATTTTTTAAAATTGAGATATTGACTATGACCTACGTTGTAAAGAAAATTTAAGTTTAGCGATTATCACATGACATTAAATATTTTGTTAAAGTACGAGATGTTTGCTGGGAATGTTTTTTTCTTTAATAGAGTATTCCATTAATTTTGTGAAAGCACTATTTTTTTTTTTTTCATTTCTTTCAGCTAACGCTATAAGATTTAAACATTTATAAAAAATACATAATTAACAGCAATGTCTGCAAGTTTATCAATATACGTTACGAAGATAAAAATCCAAAGCATGTTTACTTAACTGAATTAGAAACTGACTTAATTTGAGGCTCAGAATGTATCATTCATTACCTAACAAACCTAGTCGTAATAATTGATTTTGTATAAAATTAAAAGTTAACGTTGATATATTACTACCACATCAACCCTTATTAACTTACGAGTACGGCCTAGTTCTTTTCCAACTTATGAGCAAAGAAGAAAATGATTTTTCTAGTAACATACTAATTAAAATATTTGAAAATTATTCTTCTGCGAACGCTACGTTTTATAAAGAAAATGTTTACATATAAGTGTTGTGAAGCAGTTACTAGATTTCAGATTTTTAAGATACAATCATGAGGCAAGTAAACAAATATTGTTTCACTAGTCGTACGTGAAGCATAATCTCATGATAGTTTAAGAATACATGTATGTTAATTTATATCATTAACCTGTTTAATCCTGTGACGAATTGTGTGATATCTCGAACCTCTTCTTGAAGACTTCAGTGCCTGAGAACCATATGTACTATACTGCTCCAATGTTCGTCTCTTTTCTGCAATTAAACTGAAGTAATATTAAATAAGGTTGACAACTTCTGTTGGCGTGGTTTACAAATCGTCAGGAAAATCTTAACTAAATCCTACGTCTGCATGTTATATAGCTTAACAAATACTGACTCAAATTAATAAATATTCTGTCAAATACACATGTGTGCATAGGTTTATGTCGAGACTCTAAAAGCAACATAAAATAAGAATGTAAATTAAGCACAATATTACATTTAAAATTATCATCTATTAGGGGATGTACTAAAATATTACTATATTGTATTATGTAAACAATAAGATTTACGTATTTCTCAACAAATTCAGCATCATGTTAATTTCATAGCTCTCTTGTATAGGTGGTTCACAGCAAAGAAAATACTATGTGCGACGGTCTTCTCAAGGATTATTTTAAAACAATGAGACCCTAAACATGAAATTTTATGTAGTGTTTTCTAGTAAACGTAGGCGATATTTTCGCTTGTTATTCCTAAGAGGGCGGAGTTAATACCTTGAAACTCAAAGACATCACGTTCGAAACATATTATAGGCAGTTCGGAATAAAGTGAGCACTCAAAAATCCCTGCCAAATTTATGTTTTCAGCCGGTTTGTTTGTATTTTTAGGGCGTAACGTCTACACGACAGCAAATATTTTACCTCTCTGGACACGACACTTGATATTTGCACGTGCAAGGTAAACTGTGTGGTCGGTAGTAACATATATAGGCCTAGTTTGATTTTTTAAAAAAAATTTATTAATAACATGAAATACAAATATGTCGGTTTCACTTGATATGTCTGTATTGTTGTATTTAAACAGGAAAATACATGGGAATTCAGCAGTTCGCTGCCAATCACACAAGTTGTAAGGCAACTATTCTTGGTGTTGAATTATATAGGCCGTTCACGATAAAGTGAGCATTGCTTAAAGTTTTCTTTCGGCCATTTAGCAGTCATTTTTACTGTTTTTAATATGAAAACTTCCGTGTAACTTAAAACCAGCGTAAACGTTCCAACACTCTAAAAAATTAACATCTATTGGCGCAATCAGATGTATTTTTAATTAATTACAAGTTCTGCTTAGTGCTCAGTTTAAAGTGAACAGACTATACATATACAGTAACAGCTGGCGATTATTTTATGTTAAATTTTTAATGTTGTCATTAACCTGAACGACCTATATAAATGAGTGCTTAAAGGTAGGTAAGTTCATAATTCACGTTATTTTCTGCCATTAGACTGGCTTCGAAGCTATCCTACGCTAGTTCGACGTCTGTCATTGGATGACTATGTCGTGTCTTGCCACGTACGCCGCTTCCGTCCAATAATTAAACTTGTCACGGCAGAGTAACCTACCTTCTGTAAAGTTGTCACATAAGCACGAGGCTCGTAGACAATGAATTCTCAGAATGTTCTCGGGTACATACAGGACAGTGAAGTCTAGTCTGTCAACAAATAAAATCGCGAATCCTGCAAGTATCGTCTTAACGTTAGTCTTCCTTTATTTAACTATACAATTCACATACTGATAGAATTAACGATATTTAACTCTTTATTTATATGGTCACTTAATTTTGTAATTGTCTCAGTTCATAGTTTTGCAAAGTATTTAAGTAATACCGTTACCATTTACTTTCGCTATAAAAAAAAACTTCAATCGTTTGTCTACTGAAAAATTGGTCTCTGCTGAGTTTTCTTAAACTACCATGTTTAAAATTACTAATAGCATTAATATACAGACGGAGGAAAGAAATGAACAGCGCATATTTTACAGCGACCAGTCAATACGATGACAACTTATGCATTCCCTGTGAAAATTTCACATCTGCAGCCAGCCGCGCGGTGGTGTAGTGCAGTAAAGCGTGCCACCCAGGCGAAACACGTTCCATGTTTTATGTCGCGCTTCGTATTAGAGCGAAAGTACTCTTCGGTTCTGCATTGTATATTTCGCTCTCTTTGTGTGTTCGCCTAGGATTTTCGATTTACTTCAGAGTTTTATTTTACTATCACCCAAAATATATTTATGTCAGAGGTATCAATCTCTCTCTCTTTTTTTTATCTGAAACGAAGACGTCTCCGTAGAATGTATTGGCTAACAAAAAATTAAGTACGTGTTTTTTCTCTTGTTTTATCTTTACATATTCAGAAAATACTTTTCGCTCATTCAGTGATTGCGAGTAAAAAAAAATGTTTACGATATTTCAATTTGAATGCTTCCAAACTAAATTGTACAACTTACGTTGTATAGTAATTAAAATCGGTTATATAATAAAGAGCTACGTACAAGTCATCAAAAACTGTAGCTATTCAAAATTTGCGTGAAAAAAATTTAAAATAATTGAATAATTCATATAACGGAATCATGTAAGCATTCAATCAGTGTTTGCGATGCGGTTTTATCTTGCAGATATTTACTACAGAGCTCTTTTTCAATTGCTTTACTTTTAACCAAAGCTAAATAGTTTGTATTAAGTTTCAGTATTAATGAGAGAGAAATTATTTTCATGAATATAGTTCTGGCACATATATTGACCAAACTTTTCACATTCATCAAGCGGACTGTTTACCTGACTATTGCATTGGGTTGGTGTGGGTCATAAATAATGTTCCTTATTTCTGTCAAAGTGTCTACCTGTTCACAATAACAATAAGTAAGATATACAAAACACACTTCAGGTAAGCATCATCATACACTTTCAGAAACGTCACAAATTATAATAAACATAATGTTAAAGTCGTTTGACATATCAACAAGTAGTTATTTCACGCAGTTATACAAGCTGCATCAACAGTTATGGTAATCAATAGTAAGGATGAGACATAGATATGAAGAGAAGCTGCAAAACAACTAAACTGTTTCAGGAAATGAACAATTTTACATAACCACGTCGTTACAAGCTCACGTCCTAAACAATGCGAACAATTGCCTGATGACGTATGTAGGAGAAGTTGTAGTACGGAACACGTATGTTGATGCTATCAGTACAACAGTTCCTAATTTATACTGTCCAGCATTTGTAGATGTTTGCCAGCCGCATACTATCATCCCTACATTATTGACAGTTACTTTTCAGTGTTCGCGTGCATCAAATCTCAGACACGAGACTAATCGTGGGTAATACAACGAACTTAGCTGCAAGTTTTTCATTAATAAAACTGAAGGTCGCCGTTTAATGTCCTATAATTTCGCACAACGACAGAAACACCACATGTCAGTTCAGATGGCTGCAAGAAGACTTTGTGATTTAACTGAAGGTGAGCGTCTAAATAAAAATCGGTCTACGTTATTTTTTAAGACTACCATCTTATAGCTGTACCGCGTGTTGTAAAATTTGTATACTAAATTTCTGCTGACATTTCCTTGCACACAAATATTTAGGCCCCAAAGTTTTCGCATGGTAGGATGTATGAAAATGTATTGTTTTTAGGACGAAGAAGACTAACATGTAAATGGTTGGCCAGATTACTGGTCTGCTGGGTTCTCTGGGTGGAGACATCCCGATATGGATACAGTTACCTAACAATTGCGTGTATAAATGAGATCACGACACTCAGTAATAAGTAAACCAACAAGTGATTATGACTGGAAAAAATCCACTCACACAAATAAAAGCTTTCTGGACGAAAAAAAAAACATTAGGAGTTTAAGTAGAATAATATAACATATTTATTCTGTTTAAAAAACTTTTCCCAAAGTAAAATGGATATTATAAAATTCATTTTAGCGTATTTTTAAGTGTGAATTACTACATTAGTATTGGTTGCATAAGGATTCCTGTGCAGTTCTGTATAATTTTCTGGTGCTGACATTTTTTGATGAGGTCGTTATTTCATTTCGCATCTCATTTGGCTATCAGGCTTGGTTGTAAGCAGTTGTACGTATATGTATACTTGCATGATTAAACTGTAGCTGAAGTGGCGCGTCTAATAGACTAGTTGAATTCGTTGTAAGATAGCATGGCCTCTAGCTAGTGGCCTGAAATCTTCGCGGGTAATTTCGTACAATATGCAATTAAAGTGCACTCACGTTTGCGTCAGATTCGTTCAAGATTAATCTACCACAGGTTTTAATGATCCTAGTTGCTCAACGTACTGACATAATTTCAGATACAATCATGGCGTACTATTTTTAATGATCTGCTTGAATAAATGCTTGTTTATCAAGTCTAGCACGTGTGTCACTGACCCTGCTGCTATTTTTCCTTACCATATCTCAATCCAGAACGCGAACATTACAATATGTAAATCATTAATATAATGGACGAGTCGTCATAGGTTATGTTTACTACTTCAGAGTATGTGGTTGATAAATAAACGCTGAAAACATCAATTGAAATCTACACGGTTTCGAAAGTCACTATGGAACAACTACAAAACAATCCTAGATAATAATGCACATCATCTTTATGAGCAGGCCTTTACCTAGAACGATGCATTTGTTCAGCATTATCTCTTGCGACGCAATTAAATGTTGGATATTTCGTCATCAAGGGTTTTTATACTGAAATACATTGTCCGATAAATATTTTTTCTCGAGAACTTGACAAATACTATTGCATAGGATTGCTATTTTTTTTTGCAGACTGCGCGATAAACGTGCAGTTTTTAACCGATGCTTATAGAGTTCAATTATGTATTTACCATGCCTTCTTAAGCAGTTTTCGTGATAAAATATGAAATGACACTTTATAGCTGAAGATTAAATGTTTGCCAAAGGATGCTGCGTTGTACGGGATGTGGACATATGTCCACACAGAGAACTCCAGTCTACGGCAGAGAGGTTGGGGGGGCAGAGGTCAAGGTCAACCCTGTGTCAGGTCAGAGCGACCACCTCGGGGAGACATCTCACGACAGTCCCAGGGGGGGGGGGAGGAAGGATGGGATTATCCTCAGTCCAGGGCCGCCCACTCCTGAGTCCCTGTGGCTCGTCGAACATTCTCCTTGCCTCACGCCACACCGCAACTGTCACAGTCCGTGGATATTCAACAACTTCTCCGACGTGAATAGTCGGCCTTTGTCAACTCAAGGATAGGCTTCTTCCGTTGGCTGTTTGCGCACACAGTGAAGTGTAGTTGAACCACTTCTTTACATGCTATGTTTTTTTATACTTTCCCCATTTTGCGCATACTTAGTTTTGTCCCATGTGTTGCTTGTAATTAGAAACTTCCTTCTTTTTAAAGTTCCCCCATTTTACAGCAATTTTCCAGATTCATTGAGAAGTGTAGAAAAAAGTTCCTGCGCTGTATTTTATTCCCACACAGAAACGTTTAATTCGTACGTATGCCTACAGCTTCACAGTAACAAAGTGCTTCTCTATATTTGGTGTAGAAAACCTCACTGTGTAAGTCTCGTCACTGCCTCATTGGTTTATGGCTACATTTGTTGCAAATTACCAATATTTAGGTAGCTGCAGATGTCGCGTTAATATCTGACTGCAGACTAGACACCGAGTTACTATACTCACATCTGACTTCTGATATTGGCCTACAGTTCATATGACACGCCTTGAAGGACTTATCCAGGCTTCGATGCAAGGCCAACTGTACATTTCTCACTATTCTGTGTTGCAGGCACGCAAAGGTACAAAGGCCGCTAGCCAATAACATCACAGTACGCGTTCCTGATAATATAGGCCAGTGAATTCTACCCTACCACCAATAATAACGCGAAATTTGGGCGTCTTTACTAATAGTTTGATCCTGTTTCTGTTTGTTTGGATATGCGTCATGGTGTTGGTTTCCAGTGGTCAAGAGATTAACTTGTTCATATCACACACTAGGAGCAGGTTTATAAATTAACTGCACTAAGAGTTGAAACATATCTACGTTAAGTCTCAATTCGTTCAGCACTGGTTATTATTGACAATAGTTCGCTATCAAATATACATGATAATGAACACACATACTCAATACAATAATACAAGGCCAGTAATTAAATTTGGTTACACGGTTTTTTTAAATTGTCTCGACACTCTTATACAAAATCAGTGATTCTCCATTTACTGCGCGACAATTCTTACATATCTCATATGTTGAAACTACTTAAACAGTCATTTATACAAAACAACAAGTTTCATAAATGAATTAATTTTCTTACAAAGATTTATATATTTACGTTCAAAAAAGGAAAAAATAAATAAATTGTGAATACCTGAATGTACAAAAAATGCGCAAATTTCCTAGGTAACGTAATTTAGTCTCAACATGTTGTATGTAGGTGAAGAATGCACCTTCTACACGGAGTATATCACTTATACAACCTTGTATCCGTAAACAATGGCCAGATATTTACAAAAAGGCTGAAACGCTTCAAAAGAGCATAATTTACCATGAATAGTCGGTTGTATTCTGCAGCATATTAGTATGATCATTATAATGCAACAAATTAATGTATACACAGTAGACAACTCTCAGAAGTCAATATCGGAGGCTAAACTATTATATTTTTTAATGTCCCCCGTAAGCACTTTGCGTGTTTATGACGCTTTTGAATTTACACTTAATAGCTTGTAATGCTCCGGAAATCATATAATAAAATAAAAAACGTACATAATCTTATGCAACTTTCTAATATAAATGAGCTCTTTGTTAAATATTTATTCGCACGACTTGAAATGACTCCAAACAGGTTTCATAACACTGATGCTAAATGAAGATGTTATATGTTGTTTATAATTGTAACGTTCTAGGTTGAGAGCGAGCCAGTAGCAAGAGACTTACAACGTCACGGGAGCCAATCACAGCACGAGAGCTGCAGTAGCATGGTCGTCCTCTCACTTTGTGCTTGTTTCAGGGCTTCTAGAGATGGCGCGGTGAGGGGAGGGGAGGGTTTAAGAAACTTCCCCCAGGAGATACCGTAGAGCGACGTCACAGGAACACCCCCTCCCCTGATAGCAAGACTTCCCGTTCAAAATTAAACATTCATAACCAGACGGTTCTCGGCGCCAAGGAGTCTCGGCATGGCAAGGGGGGGGGGGTTGAGAAGTAAGGGGGGTAGTGAAAATCCTCTTGTTGAAGATGCGCGCGTGGCTTCTCCCTCGCGACCTTAAACGTGAAGTATGTTGTAACTTCTCTTGTTTAGCCGGCGGCATTATCACCCTGCAGCCCTCAGGGCGCGAGTGCCCGCCTTATCTCAACCCCCTTTCCTTTTCTCTATTATTTAACCGCTTATGGAATGAGGCTGTTAATAAGCTTTCGCGGTAATCCCGCCCTGCGCCAGCGTAAAGCGGAAT
>PNEQ01076606.1:0-45309 GCA_003012365.1 Medauroidea extradentata | reverse complement strand
GCGGGATTTCAGAGAAAAAAATCCTCTCCCGCATTTGTTCTGCCGGGAGTTGAGCTGAGTTGCGCACGTCCAGGAACCCAGGGATGAACAAGGCCTGCTTGACAATCATGTTTCAGTAGCAAAGGTAAAGTCTGTCCCTGTAATACCTACAACAGTTTCACGATTAAACCTCACAAATAATTGGCCCGTATATGATGCAGGCAAACATTTGTTAACAGCCCTTCTTTGCGAAACACACGCTTGCATAGTTGCTGCGAGGTACCACGGTGGTGCAGTCGTTAAACCATTCGCCTCCCAGCACGGCAATCCAGGTTATATTCGCAGTAAAGTAACTCTTGATCGTTACATGTCAGTAACATAGAGGACCTTGATCTTAGCCGGGACACTCCTCTTTCCTTCAGCGACAATCCATCCTGTTCTTCACTCACTCACTCACTTCGTGCCTCGCTGTTAAGAGTGCGTGGTAGATAAATAAACGCTGAAAACATCAATTGATTCCTACGCTTTTTTCGAAGCCAATGTGGATAAAATACTCAATGACAATCCTAGATAATGGTATTTGCCAACTTTATGAGTAAATATTTATCCAGAATTACTAGTTCGTTACGCGTGATCTCTTGCGCCGCAGTTAAATGCTCGAGGTTCCGGCGTCAGAGATTGTGCCTCAGAAGTTCGTAACACTGGGGACAATGTTGTTTAAAACGTTGGCTAAAACTATTTTCTATGATTGCCACTGTTTAATTTTTGCAAATTGGCTTCAAGAATCCTACAGTTATAGATTAATGCTTTTAGCGTTGAATTATGTACCACGCCCTCTTAAGGGGAAGTGATAGATAATATTAATAATTTTTTTAGTGTTCGAGCCATAACATTTATTCAAGTTGTATTATCAAAATTTTCTCTTTTTGACAATTTATAGGACATTTTCTTAATTAACTGTATTATATTGCAATTTTCAAGAATGATTACAAGTCCAATATAGGATGAAAATTCAACACTATTATTATCTCCAAAATGCAACACAAACATCTTCTATGCCTACACATTGCCATACTTACGGAAATATTTTCAAACAAAAGTCATTGGAGAAAGTTTATTAGTTAAATTTAGCATCTAGCTTTTCCCTACTAAGATGCCCGCCTGCCCAAGCCGTTGAGAGTATTCAGGGCTTCGACCGTTACCAGATAGTTCTAAAACTGCTACTTATGAACAGCATTTGAAATACACTAAACGTTTGTGTACAATAAAACTTTATGTTTAACGTGTCGAAGTGTTCGTCAGCAGTGAATGTCTCATAGAGGGCAGTTGTTGGTGAGAAGATTGAACGTCAGTTAGTGACTTGCGCCTAGAAGCTAGAGTGAGGTGTGATGCCGTGCTGTGTCGTCCTTATTGCTTCCACGCTTCCAGGATTCAAACGTGCAAAATATCTTCACCCAGGTGGCCTCCTCGAGTGATTGTTAAAATATCTTCACTCATATTAGTTATATACTATGTTTTGTGAATATTGAATAAAACATTGACACGAGCAATTCAAAGAAACATTGTACAGACTGAAACAACTTTGATACGACGCAAAATACATTCAAAATTAATAAGAATTAGCGAACTCAAAACTAACAACTGCGTCTTGTGCGTATGGTAGGTTAATGAATTATTTAAAACAGCCATTAATCGTAAAGCAAAAGAACACCAGTCCCTGGCAAATAAACACAAAAAATGCCCACCAATAAAAACATAGAAGGAAACAGAAGGTGGCACATTAACAAACACACAAAAACCAGAGGAAGCTGTTGTAAACAAACAATATCAAAAGTGGAAGCAACGCACGATTAAATAAATGCTGGGCTACCATACGCAACGGGCAAATAAAAATAACTATTTAAATAATTAAATAGACTCTCTCGCCGTAGTAAACAATGTACACCAGAGGAAAATATGAAAATATATTTAATGAGAACTCTGAAATTTGTGGTTGCTCAAATTGATAGTTTAATTTTCACTGCAATATTATTTATTTTGTTTTCATTTTTTTAAATAAAATTCACAACATTATTGACATCGATGAATAGTCCATTAGTACTGAAATTATAAAAAGCCCAAATCTTGCAGGCACAGTTAAATGAAAATAGTGACTTGATTATACAATTATTATTTTTCTTAAATTCACAATAAAATTATCGGAACAATGCCCATTCTATGGTCTAAATAAATACTGTACTGTACGTCCGAATCAATGACGTAATAAATTAACAAAAACAAAATTACAAGTATATTGGATGCATCCGTTAGGCCTTATAAAATTTTAAATTGTTATAAAATTCAAATTAATTATTAAAAACGTACAAATATTACATAAAAAAAGTAAGTGTGACAGCTGTTAATTTATCGATTAAAAATACAAATTTAATTGCTGCTTATCTGATCAAAGTCTCGCAGTAGAAGAGTACAGCACACTGGGGTAGCTTCATGTTTCCCTGGCACAGCGGCAAAACAAAGAAGACGAAAAGGCGAAGAAAATGCCCCAAAATAGGCCAGAGAGACTGGACGTCTGTAGTAGAGACTACAGGTCAGCTTGTAAATATTCCAACACGTGAACAGGTCATCACGAGAACACTCCAAGACGAGAATACGCCGGGTTGAGAATCGGCCTGGACGCGAACCCTCACTACACAGAAATTATCAAAATATTATAGAAGATGAAAAATTTAAATAGAACACAAAACCTCTCGTAGGAAAATTACTCACCAGACAAGGGGAAGATAATCACTCGACGAAATAATAGATAAAACAACCACGATAAAATATTTTAAAAAATGTAGCACTACAGTTTTTTTACTACGTTACAATATAAATTTTGCTACATTATAAAAAAAAGTTAAATTATAGCACCTCAAGTGCCAAGATCTGCCAAAAAGCAGGAACACCAAACACACTCATCTTGACGATACGGTGGTTGGCGGCAAAGTGTTCAGAAAATCAACGGAAGAAGCTGCAGAAACGTTGAACAATGGAGCATCGAAAATGGTTAGCAGCAGTACCAACATCGGCAAAGTGCGCATTGAAGCACAGTAACATGCGATAATCACGTGATCAGAATCGCTAAACTGCATGGAAATCACGCGGTGTAGTACAGAAATCACGCACTGCAACGACAGCAGCACGTGATATGAAGACGGATTCACGACATAACAACTAACAGAGGAATGTACAGCTCAGCAGCTACTGTTCTGATAAGAAAATACTCTGTAGCGAGACTAGGGACGGCTCGAACTAGTATAACAAGAAAGAATAGCTGTAATTGAAAATGAACTTTCTTAAATATCGTTAATAATTAAATTACTCAATAACACTTATTATTGTTAATATAATATTAAACAAGTTAATAACAACACAAAAAAGTTATAATTTGCCTGAATTTAGGAAACGTAAATAAAACAAATTTAATACGTATATTATTTAAGTCGTGTCGTATTTGATACGGCACACAACAAACAAGAAATTCTCGTGCAAGGTGAATATCAAGTAGGCAGAACATGCCCTTCTTTCGAGGCGAGTTATCTCAATTTGCACGAAACAAAGAATTCCATTGGTCGTGCTGCGCTGATGACCTGACATATTACCGACCAACTTGATGAGAGTAAATCTTAGACTCAAGTGTGCGTGAAGGAGTCTGGCGAATCAAATAGTACTTGGCAACATTTATTTTAATCAAAGCAAACACAGAGAAACATATACACTAGGATCCTAAAAATGCGTGGGAAATTTGTACTATAGAGTTTTTTATTTTTGACTTGTATATATTTTAGCTGATATTATAGCAAATCGTTTTGCATGTGTAATGTTTGGAATGATTTAGAACGAAGTTGTTTTGGTATTTTCAGATATTTACATAATTAACAATAGAAGCCAAGGAATAAAACATTAGAGAACGTAGGATCCTAGTCTATTTCGAATGCGATACCGAAACATAGTATGGAAAAAAAATAAATTCTACGATACTTGTTGTTAGAAATATTTGACTGATAGTAATTTAGTTTGGTTAGGATGGAGGACATAAATTATATTCTTTAGTTAATCTACAGTTTCATACAATTATAAAAACTTATAAATTTTCATCCCCACATGTCATTCAATATTACGCAAAGTAGTTTCAGCTGCTGTAATAGTTACGCCTACACAAGAATCTGGTATTATCTCTCGAAACAGTAAATTAGTTTATTTTAGAACTAAAAAATGACAGGTTTTAATTACATTATTCTGAATATTTATATTGATGAAAATATACGTAATTCCTGACTTTAGTCTAAGCGCAATAATCTGCGTCACGTGCCTATCAGAGGCAGAAAACCGCAAACCACCAACGTTGCCAAGTCAGCTATTTAATATGGTTGTAGTTGCAGCGTGCAATACGTATCCGAGCCAGGAAGTATCAGATATATGTCTACTCGCGAAACTTACTGACTTCATTAGCCAGTGACGTCAGCAGTAGCAGCTTGAGTTCATGCAACAATAACTACGTGATAATTAAATAATTTCTGCAAACAGTATGGCAAACTAAATATTTTTGTTGGATATGCTTAATTGCTAGTGAATGCTACTGAGTTGCTGAATACACAGTTACGTAGAAGGACTTAGCACATTCTCCTGTAGTTGCTCATATTATTCGTGTGTCAGTTCCCGAAACCTAGAGTCTGTTGTGGTTGAAGGCAGCTTACTATTATCCTCTGTGTTATGTTCGTTGTGTTGTCTTGTTTACAAACATTTATGTCACTGTGTTCATTTCTGTTGTTCACGTTGTGTTTGTCCATCAGTGTCCCCTTTCTCATGCACGTTGTTTGGCCTTTTTGTGTTTAAATTTTTCCTTCATAGGTTTTTCGTTTCTTCTCTATATCTACTGTATTCCTATTTCGGAATTACATGTATGTTTGTTTACTACAACAATTTATGTCTCCTTTGGTTTGTTTCTTCGTTTGTTTTGCTCATTTTCTTATGATCATTCATGTTACGTAACTGTAATATTCACTAGCTATGAGATATATCCAAAAAAACACTTTAGTTTGTAACAACAACGAACTCCCGTGCATAGAGGCAAATTGAAGGGAGAATTTAGGAGCACATTAAGAAATCCTTTTACTGGTTGAAATTACGACTAAATAGCGATAACTATGTGTGTATATATATACACACACATATACATTACACAGACTGTCCGTCTAATAACCCCATCACACGAATCCAGAGCTAAGTTTGAGACAAAAAGGTAGGTGGCAAATATTGTACTCCGACATTGTACGCGCACAATGTCGCAACACTGCATGGAGATAGTCCCCTTTTGCGCTCCAAGGCCAGGTATTACGTTATGTATGCTCTGCTGGATTTTTTAGCCTGCAGCCATAATATGCAGGTCAGAACAAAGATAAGTAAGATATATGTGGAGTGCAAGAGGGAACTAACTACAGTCCATATAAAATGTCATCACACAACATTTACCACTTACATGTTCGTCTCTAATGAAGCCCAGGATTGGCGTGGTGCGCCGTAGGGAAAGTTCAACTACGTGAAATTGGAACCAAAATATTCGGCTGTTCTCATTTCGTTCCCCTGAGCATGCAGCATTATTTTTTTTTTTTGCTACTAAAGACTGTATGGTTTACGTAAATAATAGTTTCGTATGAACATAAATAAAATATCTGTTTTCTATTTTCATATCCCTATAGGACTAGTCTTAGTATTCTCGGCCAACCCATTATGTCATTGTAAAAGAAACATTTTTGATATATGCATTGAGAAAACTATGATGAGTCTGTAGATACATATTTAATAGTTTTTGTAACACTACTTGTTGTCTGTCTGTCGTATTAAATAGTCGGGTTATTTGAACCAGTATTTGTAAGGCCGTTTGGCTGGAAGTATTTTGCGTGCTTGAAGCCTTAAGTGCGTAGTGGTAAGGACGACACATCACACGTATCATGCTTCATCCTAACCTCTGTGGTCAAGTCACTGAATAGGAATGCAGTCTTCTTACCGTTGTATCGTATCTGTGACACTATCTGCGGCGGAATCAATATTTTATTACGTAACATTAAATAATAACATTTATTCTACATGCCCATATCTCTGTTTAATGATTCCGTACCAAGACTTTCATTCTTTAAAACTCAATTTTCTGTGTTCTCTGTCGCGAGGAAACAAGATTCTGAGATTACAGGACGATCAGGCACGTGCTCTTACCAAAATATTTGCTTGATTTTATCAGGATATTTATTATACCCTATAAAAATATTGAATTTAATCGGACATTGTTTTTATTTATTCTATTAATGTTGGTTTTTAACGAATGACAACACTAACATAAGTTGGGCTCAACAAACGAATCATAAAACATTTCTTGCCTAAGAAAATAAATCCAAATGTTTGGAGCATATGCAAATAACTGATAAGAAATACCAAACTTTATTCATCGGAAACAAACGCTAGTAAAATATATTTACATTTTATCCGTATCTGCAAGAAAATATTGTCTTGCAATTATTATGCCCTCAGTTTTATTTTTATTTGCTGCAGTTTACAACAATGATTTCGTTGCGTGTGTTTGAGAGGTCATGGTAGATAAATAACGTGGGAAACAATTATTGAGACGTACGTGAATTCAAAAGTTAATTTAATAAAAGCTCAGTACTGAGAAAAACACTATATTCAGCCAGTATGGCGCATTCCTTCCGCGTAATTTATTGCACAGGGACAAAAACAAAATTATTACGTCACCGTAAATAGTTCACCAGAAACTCATAACGTTATCTGTATATTTGCTACTCAAGTAGCAACAAATATTATCTGCCATTCCTTTCTTTCATTTGGCGATTTTATATCAACTTTCAAGTTCCGTAAAAATTTAATTAATTTTTACAATAAACTTACCTACATACCATACTCCCATTTTAAACATACATTTCGTGTCTCAAGAATTTAAATCATAAAATTATCAAATTCAAGAAATAGCAATTATTTTTCATCTTTTCGTGATCCGCAAAAGTGTTCACCATAAATTTACGCATAACGCCGTTTACTGCAGATTCATCAAGCCAATATACTAAAAATTGTTATTTTAAAATCAAATGTAAATATATTTAGTGCATGGATTGATATAGAAAAATACTCAACATGTTGTAATTTTGAAAGAATCTTATCGGTTACATAGAGCAGAAAACTCAAAAGTGCTTAGGTATCAACATTTTATTTCTTTATTATGAAGTCATATTATGCATTTAAAGAAATATGAAAAAACCAGTAAACTAAAGTATGAAATCAAACATAAGTCATAATAGGGTCATATTTATATCTGAAAACTTTTCTAGAATACGAATATTTTAAGGACTAAATTTTATCGTATTTATTTAAATAACTTAGATATCACATAATTATTTTCAGATCTGCTGTTCATTCGATTGTGGTTAGGGTTTTTACTTTTTGCAAGGCTGATATTTAATAAAATCGAAAAGCATGAAATCGAATTTAAAGTTCACACCGTAAAAATTCCTTTAAAGCATTTCCTCGTGCTATTGTCTGTCGAATATAATAAACTATTCTAGGTATAGTGACATACGTATTTTTACGTTTATTTTAGCCATTTCTGTGCTGACATAAATAAATGTAAAATTGTAATAATTTCCAGGTAATTTATGCCAACTTAATTTCATACCGTTATTTTCACATTTATCACTTTGTTGTTATGCCATATAAAGTAACGAAAACACTTTTAAAATCTAGTTTTTACACTTAAACCCACTGATGACTTCGGAAAACTGAGTAAGGTTTGTTAAAAAATTAATTTATTTGTCGCTGAGAGAAAACAGTTATTCGATCACACATTTTCTTACTAAAAATGAGCTAAATTGCAGTTGTTCAAATTTTAACTCGTTTGCCGTTACAAGTTTGTGTTGTGGGAAAGAAAGTAGAATGTAAAGCGTGTGACATGTTAGGAAACACTTGAGCATTCCGAACTTGCTGCTACGTATTTAGAGGCAAATATTAATACAAATAAATATTATTCGTAGAATATCAGCTCCTAGTGTTTTATTAAGAGGCAGTTCCAGTGTTTCAGACTCATGTATGCAACCTGCATTAAACCCCATATATATATGTATATATAACTTATATATCAAAGCTAATCTTACTATCACTATAGCAATAACAGTGTTACACATATCAACATTATCTTCGCATTTTATCGAAGAAACAGTCGTTCTTATTTCGCTGCGTTCGCCGAAGTCAAGTGTATAGAAAGGTTGACTACAAATTTTACAAAACTTTTTTTGCATCACGTTGATAATGTAACCGTTTTTTAAACTTGATTTTGCAGAACGCAGCAGAAATAAGAACGACTGTGTCTTTGATAAAAGGCGAAGATAAAATTTATATGTGTAATACCTTTTTTGCTGTAGTGATAGTAAAACTAGCCATGATTTATATAATCTTAATACGGGTTGCATACCTGCGCCTGAAACACTGGAATGACTCCTTAAATATCGTTGCAATCCCGTGGAATCGTGTGCGGATTTTATGTGTATATTGTTACGAGTAATATGTAACGATACATTTTTCATCTGTATGTATTTTTGTTATTTACGAGATACTATAGTTGCGTGTTGGAAGTTGAGTAAAGCTTGACGAGTTAATATGTTTCTACTCAGCAAGAAGAGGAGAGCAGTAAGCTGGCGAGGTTGCTCTATCCTGGCCAGGTAATTAGCCACAAACTGCCTTGTAGCTGTGCAATGTTCGATCCTTATCCAGCTGCTCACAAGCCATTGCGCATTACCATAACCATTTTCCTTTACACGATACCTATCTACTCCAATTATGGGTTCTTTATATGATAATGTTACATTCTCCACTAGCTAGCCCCAGCACCTCTCGAGCTTAATTATTCAGTTACCCTAATATCAAACGTGCGTCACAAGCAATACATATTTAAATCATTATGTGAGTTTATTAGCGCATAAAATAGGTTCTAAACAATTATAAGTCTATGTTTACTGGTGTGATCGAAAGTGTGTCAGAATATTCCCATTCAAAAATAATATATGTATGTTTATATAAATAATAGCCTATTACAAGTTTCTATAAATTTACATACGCATTAAATTAATAGGCACGTTAGAGCTCTTTATTCATGTGTTTCATTCGTAAAATGATTTTAGTACATAAATGAAAAAGTGTTATTTTCGCACAACAGTATTTTAGATCTTATTTGAATGAAACCTCTTTACTGAAAATTCGTACTTTGTACCTTTTTTATTAATGTGGGAATATTAATGTTTTAATTAGAAAGTACCTTAGGTAAGGGAATTTTTAAAATATACATTCGCGTTATGTATACATAAATATACATAGGTAAATAGGCCTATACACACATAACTCGTGATCGGCAAATAAGTGTAAATATTAATTTGCCGGCAAATTACAAAATGTGTGTCTATCTTAATTTGTTTCAGAATTTTCATCTATGAGTCAATGAATTAGAAAAGAAAACCATAACGGGTTCAGTCAAATTCTGACAATCGCATGACGTTATGTACATTTCTGACTAAATACGCTAGTAAAATGTGATAACAAAACGTGATCAAATCATGTACACGACTACTAATCTGGCAGTGATGGAACATAATATATAATCACCATGTGTCTAAAAAGCCGTTCACGGACAGATTTCTTAAACACAGTTTCAATAATAACTCTGTGTTAAAAATTATACACTGAAATTTTTTCTGCAATTTAAGTTTCAAAACTTTCTGTTATTAAATAATTTACTAAATATTAAGTAATGGCGAATTTCCTCGTATAGTAGTACTCAACAAATGCCACGTACCATTGTTAACATTTAAAATAATCGATATTTAAGATGCACGTGTGTATTTTGGAAAGTTTACTGTTGCAATAATGTTCATTTGTTCTACTCGCAGCTACAAGCTTGCTAGGCACATTTCTTGACTAGACTGTTGTAATTGTGTCATAATGTCCTCACTATGAGTTCAGAGTCGTAGGAACATAGCGTCCACTATCATGGGACATGGTAAGGTCGACTTCCTACTCACTCAATACTTGCCTCGTCGACCTTAAAGGCTGTTCACGTGCCAAAAATTCATATTTTTATATTTGCACGACGTAGTGTTGGTTATATAGACGTTACTTATGACTACAGTTCCCACTTGTAAATAATTGTTAGCTCTCATACTCTACCAACAACGACATGACAAAGTCATAACTTGCGAGTTACAAGAACATAGGAATAACAACAAGAAGGCATAACTGATAAGCCTATTTTCCTCAGAGAGGGTGCAAATTAAGCCTGAAAGTTAACATCGTTTACGTAATCCAGGAATATTAAATGATAAAATTGATTTAGTCGTATGATACACGAAATAAACTAAAGATAAGTCAGCTTGCTAATTAATTTGCGAGTAACAAGTTTAATAAATTGGGGAACATTTTTTTCTCTGGGATGACTTTCTACCATAATTATAAAAAAAAATAGCCACCATTTTCAAAATATTACAGATTGATGAACGAAATATACGAAAGTCAAGTCAGGTTTGTGTGCAGTATATGTGTACCAAGTTTGATGAAATACTGAAAACTACTTTTTGTAACTCATCGCAGATTAATTTTGTACTTGTATTCACTTATTAATTTTATTGTAATAATATTTTTATTCGTGTTGTCTTTGTTATGGTAAGACAGATTTTGAAGGATGATTGGGAAGTACCAAAGAAACACAATGTGGTAGGAAACAGTGGGCTGTAAATGTAACAAAATTTACAGCAGACTATGTGGGACAGCGAATGAGGGACATTATTATTGCGTATCACGTAATATATATATATTACATAAAGTGTTTAATTTTGCGGCCTCGGAATCTATGTAGGCATGAGAGTGTCACACGAGGTTCTGTCACATTCTGTGTAACATCACTGGCAACATTCTTATGACATTACAAGCATCACATAATCAATACATATACCCATAGATAAGAGACATATTGATTTCACGTGGGGAGATCAGGAGAACGCCAAGTGTACACTATTTTCCTAATATTCTCCACCACATTGATAAAAATAAAACTAATATATTTTCGACTTAGAATATCCTTTAATGGTTCCAATGTTCGTTCTTGTAACACTCCAGTATCGCAAAAAGTTTAGTTTGTCATTTTTATAACGAAAAAAATGCCTAGTCTTTGTATGCAGCTAAACATTTAAGTACGTGAATATTTATTTTTATGTTTTGATTGTGTTGACATTGGTTTCATATAAGGTTTTGTAGCGAGCAATATTTATACATGTTACTTTCTGAAACTTAGATATAGTTGATACAATAAATCTTATCGACGTTGAATATTTCTATTTACGATGGTTAAATTAGTTAAAATATTATTATTGGTAGTATGCCACTGAAACATTACGCTTGTAACCATGATATAGATTATGCAGTATATTTTACGTAATATATTCCATTAATGTGTAACGATTTAATTTATGAATGTTTAAGTTAGTGGTAAAATCTGTTACATTGATAGTGTGTCATTGAATCATTATAACTCGAACATTATGGTTGATTTGTATGTATAGTTACGTATGCACTTGCCCATTACTGTTTGTATGTACATTTCGTAATAACGATCAAGCTGTGATTCTGTGTAACTTAAAAAAATCTAATAAATAATAAATACAAATATTTTTTAAATATTATAAAAGGCAATATGTAGAAGTTAACGTGAAGTTAAATTGAACTCTCTATTTGTAAAATTATTTGAAAAAACCGAAACATTTCCAAACATTACCATACTCTTCTTTGTCGCGAATCTTTTAGTTATGCTTCCGTTGTTATTCGTTAAAGGTAACGTATTGTAACGTTGTGTGAATAGTCCAACAAGGTTCTAGTTAATGACTGTCACAACTATTAACATTTGTTACAGTAAAACTCGTGTTCGTGATAAAAAGTATATTGCTTGTTCAAAACGAGAACATTTTTAAACAGCTTTTATACACTACAATAAGTTATTATCAAATGAAATCCCTGTTCACCCTAATATCCCTCATTCATACAGACGTGTTTGGCATGTGCATTGCGTATATCATGCTTCCGCCGAGGGAAAACAAAAATTACAAATCAGCGTGCGGACACATGAGAAAATCGTGCATTGCGGGTTTTGGGTTGTTTTAAAGGGTCGAGCGCTTGTATTGATTTGAGCTGCAATGGCTCACACGTGAGGTACTGCTACTGCGATCTAGCGGGCAAACTAGGAAACATCCCTTGATGGTACATAGCGCCCCTGGCCAGGTAGCAGGGCACGTAGGCAATCGCGTCTGTAATAGGGGTAACGATTCATCACTGAAAATACCGTTCTTCGGTCTCACAACTTGTGAAACTGAGACGAACTACCTACTTAAAAATCACAAAACCCGCATCTTTTGGTTTTCAATTTAAATTTGCGTTGGTAATTATTATAAGATACAGTTTACTAATCATTGGCCTTTGAATGTGTTTAAAAAATATTAAATTTAACACAACATTACAATAAATCCAAATACATATGCGGTCCTATTAAATCAACACCCTCAGCATAAATTCGTTTGATACTAAAATAACTCACATGTCATATTACATTCTTATGTGTATGACTCATCATTGCAATTATTTTGTGTCTGGATTTCGTGGAAATACATTTGTATGCGTTTGAATTCTGATAACGATTGCTAATTACCCCTTTGTCCGTTTCGTTATAACAGCAGTTTGAATGTACTTGGAACAGTTAAAACTGATGTTCTGGAATATATAATTCAGATAAATACTGTGTAAATTCCGAGTGAACAATAAAATAACTTCGAAAAAATAATTAACCGAAGTAAACCCGTATAGAAAACCTAAACTAACGCTTAGTAATTAATAAAATAAAACCAAACTGTAAAACGATATATATTTTACTGAGTGAAAATTGTGTGTCAGTCGATCTGCCTTCAGATATCGCAACGACGTAGTATAAATGCTGGATAAAAATTAAAATAAATATCTTCTCGACGGATTAGTTTTAAATGTAACCCTTCAAAACAAAAGATAAGCGCATTAACAAATTCTATACTTATACTGGCGAACATTAAACCGAAAATTCTATTATTTAACATGGATAACAAGCGAATATAGTTTTGTTCCTTTCTTCCGCACTAGTAATTTACGTAGAACATGTCCGGTTCAAAAGTTATATTTTTGAAATTTGTCAATTAAGAATAAATTAGTTTTAACATGAAATACTATTTGGAGGAAACAAAACATGTTTGGCTATAGTAAAAGGTGTAAATAGTAACAGTTTAGCCACAAAACCAGTAGACAATGTACAAAACTCTTCTCTAAATTGATATTCCTTAAATAAACTTACAGCTAATGTCGCACTTACAGATTACGTCTTACTCTGAAAACACGTAACGAACATTGCGTCTCTACAGTTGTAATTGAAGAATCGATTATGTGCAATATGCTTCAGATGGAATCGCGACATAAACGGCCAAATGATTGGCAGTTTTGCAATATAATATATTCATATAAATGATTTATGTGATTCGTGAAGCATGACTGATAAATATAAATTTCTAAAACAAATATCAACATATCTACAATGAAACATTTGTTTTGATACTTTCTTAATAACATTAACAAAGTAGCAAATATTGCGATGAGAGGGACAGTTAAAACATAAATAAATAACAAGCATCTCGTTATACAAGTTAAGACATAAATTGACATCATATTGTATAACGAGCTCTCTGTTATTTATTTAGGTTTTTACTGTCCCTCTTATTACAATATTTGCTACTTGTAAGCGTGTGTGTCGCTATATATATATATATATATATATATATATATATATATATATATATATATATATATATATATATATATATATAGACACACACACACACACACAGGATGAGTCGGGTGGAAAGGTACATGCTTTGATGGGTGATAGTACTGGTGATTCTGAACAAAATGTTTCTAATAAACATATGCCCTTTTCTTAACCATTTCAGAGAAACCAAATGAATATATATCCTAGTTTGCTTATCTAAACTTGTTTCCCGGCACAGTATGATGTACCAGTGACGAATAACCACAATTTCAGTTAAAACCAATCACGTTCATTGAAAGAAAACTAGTTCACACAGAAGCTGATGTAACACAGAATAAGGGAGTTCTCATTTAAAACATTACTTTTTCAGTTTCGGTCTTACCAATTTTCTTTCGAAAAATGTTGCGAAATTTTGATGCATGCATCTGGCGACACAACCAAAATATTTCTGAATGGGAAATATGTTGTTAAACGAGCAACGCCAACGATTATCATTTGACTTCATTGAGTGTGCCATGTTCGGTGTTGCTTTCTTGTACCTAGGAGTCAGTGGGTCGAATTAGAGCATTAATATTCAAAACACGAGTTCTTGGCTAGCTGGTGTGTATGTGATTTGCCAACTGATAAACTGAAAAAAAAAAAAAAAAAAAAAAAAAAAAAAGTTAAAACCTTAAACCCCCGAGGGAATGTAGAGCTGTCGTACCACAATACACGTGTGCATTGCTGGCGGCTTTTCGCCCCTGCAAGTTAGTCCACTGTTCCCCCGCTAAATAAGGTTGTACAGCTGGTGGTTACTCGTCTGCGATCTTATTTTTACCGATACTTGTAATTGCATGGCCAGAACTATACTCGTAACGGTCACTGATAACTTATACATTGGAAGTAATGTAGAGTGTGCTTTGAGTCGATGCAATCAGCTGTAAATTCAAACAAATTAACTTTCTGTACACACAAACAGCACATTTTCAAGGTAAATAACGTGCACAGATTGACGCGCTCATTGTTTGAAAGACCCTAAGAACCGAAGTTTATTATTTGGTTAATTTGCAACAAACAGAAGCACGAAACTATTAATGAGGAGTGTGTTATGTTTCTCAAACAATTGACGCAAATATTAATGCAGTTCTTTTGACTGCCACATTGAAGGTTCATTTAACTCTAAGCGCATCAGTTAGCCGTTGATTAGTTTACTGTGTTACTATCCTCAATATTTGACATGGCGACTGTCCGGGTTAATATGACATTTTACATAAACACAATATGCAAACCGTAAAATGTTTAATAATTTAACGTAAGCGTGT
This sequence comes from Medauroidea extradentata, assembly GCA_003012365.1. Taxonomy (NCBI): domain Eukaryota; kingdom Metazoa; phylum Arthropoda; class Insecta; order Phasmatodea; family Phasmatidae; genus Medauroidea; species Medauroidea extradentata. The sequence continues at coordinate 30,111 of PNEQ01076606.1, read as the reverse complement.
CTGCAAATACAGGAGGATTACTTATGCGTTAAGCAAATTTGACTTCAAATTGATACATTCATTTAAAATGCACTATGCACAAGAAAGCATGATAAATGTTTTCCCCGCTCATACACGGTAAGTGCTGATTTTAAGAAATCAAATACGTCATAATTAAGTAACCAAGACTTTTACGCACACGCTTGAAGGTTGCACATCAACCGTCAGAAGTGTTCTATTGCTACATATACAATACAGGGTAATTGCATAAACCTGAATTTTCTTCTTTTAGAATGTTTGTATATTGCTGTGTTACTTTTGTTCTGACCACCAATCATAAAATGTTCTAATGTTGTATTCATACTTTGGTTGCATTTTTAGAACAGGGATATTATAATTTCAACTATTTTATAATACAGTAAAGGTTGTTATTTTTGTAACGATTATTATAAGTATTGTCGTTTTCGCAAATATTAAATTATATTTACATCTCACGCTGTACGTAACACAAATCAGAATATTAGTTTTTACAAAATATCTGTTGACTTTATGTGTGAAATTTCTTGTGCTATAATATCGAATAGTAAATTGTAAATTTTTTCATGGAGAAGAATTCCATGTTTGGATATTTGCTTTTGCATTGATAAATTTTGGTTCGATATACATGATTCAAATTTATATAAACCCATGACAACTTTAATTCTGTTTCAAATTAAAACACATTAACTTGACTTTTATCAGAACTATGTATTTATTTCACAACTATAACTTCAGAAATTTGTATTATTTGAAGGGCTGTTTTACAGATAAATATTGCATGTGTTCTAAACTACTGCAACAGTCATTTCGGTCTTGATTTCTTTAGACAAACAGTTATGCTTTTATTTCAAATGCGGTTTAATTTAAAAGTATAAAAAAAAAAGTCAAATTTTTGCTTAGTTTGTGCTCAACTCTTTGCTACAAATTTATGTTTACAAATGGTCATACTTTTTCAGTACTTCCTTATAGTTCTAAAAATTATTTTTACTATTTTAATAAGTGTCAATCACTAAACACTGAAAATGCAGATCGTTGCTACGTAAATTTAAAAACAATTAATATAATTTTATTTTCAATTTAAAAATAATTTTTATCTAATTTTAATAATAAAAATTGCCAATACACGTTTCGAAGAAAATATTTGTAGTCATAAATGGTTTTCGCATTTACATTTTCGCTGTCTTAACTATGAAACGTATTTATAATATTGCAAGACATATTGTTTGTTTCTTTAACGTAATTTTTATAATTGCGTATGTATGTGTTTATGTAAATGTATATATCATACTAGTTGCCTGGCTGCGGCTTTGCCTACGTGGAATTTTTTAAGCGAAATTATTATCTTATCGTGTTAATGAGATAGTGAGGACATCGTCAAAACACATTTTACGACTATTTTACCCCTCGCCACGTTTATGAGATATCGAGGATATCGGGAAAATACATTTTACCCCTTTTCACTGGGTCTCCCCGCAGCAAAGGAAATCCACCTCTAAATGTCCATACATCAATTAGAAAATTAACTCTTCTGGTAATTGCCACTAACCTGTGTGTATATAATATTACAGCAATTCCATGTCGCCTTGCCTTACAAGGGTTCTGAACCTAAAACTCCTACCATTGTTCCAAACAACTATTCGAACTTAAGTCGTCACAATTATTAACAAACTAAATGTGTAAATACAAGACCGTTTCCAAAGTGGTTAACGTACTAATAGGAAGGATTTTAGTACAAATATCTCAGTTTTATCAGATCACGGGAGTTTCTCAGAGGGAAGTTTCCTGGATGCTGAATGATCCTATGGGATTGGCATCTAGGAACTACGTGAGGCAACGCTCTCTCGCATCGTTTTATCAAACTGTTAGTTCCTCCAACTAGTGACAGATATCACCACATACACTTTTCCGAGCCTTCAAAAGATTTAGGTCACCATTATCACACGTTATAAACAATAATGAAACAATATTTGCAAAAAATTAAGTTATTGTAGCATGATTTACGTGTAGATAAATTATTATTTATTTTTGTTTTATAACATTGCTCCTGGAACATTAATCTTATAGAAACATTAACCCCTTTAAACTAATGTCTCGTAAAAAAAACTCAAATAAAATAAAGGCAAATAAAGGCCAGCCTAAAAAATTTATTAAAAATAAATAAAACTCTTTAAACTTTATCCACATGTAAGTTAATTTTAATGTATAAATGCAATGTAGTGCATATGTGTCATTATTAGCCCTTTTTAAATATGTAAATACATTAAAATGTTTATCACAGTTTGAAGATTTACTGGCCGTTGTGGGCGAATAAATTGACCCACGTTACCATTATCAAAAATTTCTTCTTATTTTAAATTTAAAAAAAAATTAAAAGGTTTTTTGTGGTTATCAGTAACATTCACAGTATTTAATGTTTGCATAGTTATACGTTCTTAACTCACAAATATTAAGCCTGATTTTAAAACAAAATAAAACAAAATTCACTTTGATTGTATAGTAAATAGTGGAAATTTCATTATTTATATTAGTTATTATTTTTAAAAATTATTAACTTTATCATATACGCATACATTTAACTATCGTAAGTAATTTTATACACATAAATTGCTCAATTAAAATTTATGTTTTATCAGTTGTTTATAGATAATATTAATATTAAATAACTAATCCTTCAACTAAAGCATCTGATTATAGATGACTATAACATTCGCTATATTGTCACTACTACATACTTTATAGTAATAAGCAGAAAAAAAATCCTTCATTATTCATACAACGTACAAATATATTTGTACAATATTTTTATCCTCAAAAAATGTAATTTAAAGTTAAAAATTTTTTTAAATAAAACATTTTTTAAAAATACACAGCTACAAATCTTCAGTAAAATCTAGGAAGGATTTTCATACATTATGAACTAGAATTCCACAAAATATTTTCAATGAAACGTTTATTAAAACAATGCGAAAATGGGAATTTTGTCGATGGAAAACCTCTCATTGATTTCTATTAAAAAATACATGATCAAGTAATATTAATTTTAAAACATTTTCATTCTCCCCGTCACTATAAATTGATTTTCGTTTGCTTGGTCTTCTGTAACCTACTTGATTTAAAATATTTATGTTTATATAAGAACTGTTTGTTTACATTCGACTTCTTGTAGAAAGATTACGAAAAACTTAACTATCCCTAAATCGCAGTAGCTAGTTGCAAGTCCTTGAATGTTAGCTACCAGCATGCTCGTATGGTATTCACCGAAACTAGTTCGCTTCAAGACGAGGAACACAAGAAGGCGTTTACTTCCTCATACAATAAAGATGCCTAAGTGTGCGTCAAGTTTATGAATGTGCAACTGAAACTTTTGCAATTTTTTTGTCGACATTTTACAAGCATAAGACACGACACGCTGTTGTAAATTTTATCAGTAATTTCAGAGTGGAAATGTGAAAATAGGACAGGAATAATGGAACTCTATGCTTGCTGATTATGTGTGTTCGTACCTATATGTACATCCGAAATACCTGTGTGGGTACATTACTGTGAAATAAACAACTTTATGTACATCGAACTCAATGAGGTGGAGACAGAAAAGTACCGAATTATTTCTGAGGACAATGGTAGTACACTATGAAAAAGTAACGGTTGATACAAAAACTGAGCTTCCAGAGAGATGTAAACCAGATTTCAATATAAACATGTTACTTGCGAAAAACATAAATTTGTTTGCCCGCACCGTATATCGTAGCAGCTCAAACACTGAATAACTACGATCCTATTAGGTAACGTTATTAGTTGTTATTTTATAATGACGGCATTGTCACAAAATATTTCTGTTAACAAGAAAAACAAGAAGATACTAGCGTAACCGATAAGCCTACTTTCCTCAAAGTGAGTGCAAATCAACCCTGAAGGTTACAATTGTGTATGTATATGTAGGAATATTGAATTATAATATTAATAAAGACATATAAACGTAACATACAGAAGGTAAGTTATCTTACTAAGTACTATACCCTTACCCAGTTTGATTTAAATGAGGTAAAACATTTCTGAAATGTGTTTATGGCCACAGATTTCAAAATATTACCAGAGAACAAACGAAATACACAAAAGTCAAAATCTACTAAGTAACTGGAATATACGTGCCAAGATAAATGAACTTCGTAAAAATGTTGTCCAAATATATCATATAATGCAAAAAATATTACATTTCCACCTTTGTAAATATATGAACATGTGATAAATTAAATACAAAAAAGTCAAGTCACCTTTGTGGGCTACGTAGGATAAGTGTACAAAGTTTGATGTTATCCCTAAAAAAATTTTCAGCAAACATGGCATATTATGCAAAAAATATAAAAATGGCTAACATTATGTAATACTATGCTAAAAATATTAATATTGCAGCCGTTTTCAAAAATATGAACGAAATACATCAAACTAAAGTAAGCTTTCGTACGTAGTATGTGTGTAACAAGTTGATAAAATTCTTACAAAGAAATGTATTACTATGGTAAAAATATTAAATTTCCACTATTTATAAAATATTAATACAGGACGAACGAAACTCACAAAAATCAAGTCAGCTTTATAGGATATGTGTACTAAGTTTGTGAAATTCTTAAAAATACTTCCTAAGATATGCTATAATATGCTAAAATATAAAAATGTCAATCAATTACTTCGAAAAATATGAACATAGGATGTACGAAATTCACAAAAAAAAGGTCAGCTTTATATGTAACATGCGTGTACCAAATTTCATAAAATTCTGAAAAAATACTTATTAATATATGTTTTGCTGTGTAAAAAATAATACATTACCCGCCATTTAGAAAATATGTTCACAGGATGAACGAAATCAACAAACATAAAGTCAGCTTTGTATGTGGTATGTGTCTACCAAGTTTGGTGAAAATATTAAAAATACTTCCTAAGATATGTCATAATATCCTAAAAATATGAAAAAGTCTGTCATTTTGAAAATATGAACACAGGATGAGCGAAATACACAAATGTCAAATCAGCTCTGTATGTACTATATGTGTACCGATTTTAGTAAAATTTTGAAAGAAAATTACCTAAGATATGTTACGCAGTGCTAGAAATGTAGAAATGGCTGCCATTTTTTAAGTATAAAGACCAGTATTAACTATGTACACAAAAATAAAGTCAGCATTTAATGAAGTATATACGTACCAAGTTTAATAAAATTCTGAAAAAATTTCCTAATAATTGTTATATTATGCTAAAAAAATGTATACGTTTGCCCTTGCGAAAATATAAACACAGAATGAACGAAATACATAAAGGCAAGTTAACTTTCTATGTAGTATATGTGTAACATGTTTTATTAAATTCTTAAGTACGGTAACTTCTTAAATTCGGGCCATTGGTTCTAATGTTTTTAGATGAGGTACACGCACATTCACACACATATACACACAAACATACACACATACAAACGGACAAACATACAGACAGGAATGTGAACTCATAAGCTATATTGTTAGCAAAGTATTACTTATCTGAGGAATTATTATTTATTTTTATTTTACTTTATTAAACTTACTAGCAGTGCGCCCGCGGCTTTGCTCGCGTATATTACTCATAGCAGATAATATTTACTTTAATTGAAAAACATCTTTGTATGCTAGATAAGCAGTTCAGTCATCAGGTGTTAGGATGACAAATCTGCTAGTTGAGTTAACTCTGCAGCAGCAGGGTAAGTAGTTATAGTTGTCAACGCGAAAAGCAGTCGTAAGTTTGTCCCTGTCGCTAACAGCGACTTCGCCTGGGCCTTACTTATAGTCACATCAAAGTTGACGTTGTAAGGTAATTACAGACTCTTTATTGTAAAGGGATAATCGAATGAAATACGTAGTTTACGTGGTATTAAGATTGATTTCTCCCGAGCTACAAACAACTGCACCACATAACGTGGAAGTTACTCATGAAAATTAATTTAATACACAAAACATTAATTTCCTGAGCTCATAGAGGTTGTACAACAACACGCCTTAGTAGAACTGTAAAATGAAATCCATGTTTAATTTATTTATCACTGGTCGTACTTGCTTTTCGGACCGTCTGCCTTGAAAGTTTACCAATTAAGTTTTCTTCTCAATAATTAAGTTATCTAGAGCACGGGTGTCATGTAATATTGTAAAGTGGATTAAATTACACATATTTGACAGTAGTGTTGAGGTATTTGTCGCTTACTGCCAGTCATAAAGTGGGCACGTATTTAACTATAAATGCATATTGGCCTATCTATGTTAGTGTTACGTGTATCCTATTGTAGTATTTTCACCATTTTGGAAATATTGTAAAAAAGTTAATATTTAAACGACTTATTGGAGCCACAGTTTTGTGGTAAAAGATATTTGCACTATTTAGTGTCAATGCCTTATGTTCGTATCTGTAGCTCAGCTTCATGAGTATTGATAAGATTACTTGCATTATGGTTCTGCTGGAAAACCACTGACGTATTGTGTCACAAAACCGTTATTCTGATAGGTGCAGTTAAATAAGGGGCGTGTTTGAGTAAAGACAAGCAGAGTTGCCGACGTATGAATAAGGAACAGAAATAAAATGGTGCAAAAAATTTTAGTGACGGACCCGCGGCTGTACAAATCACTCTGTAGCTTACAGGAACAGGATAGCAAAGTTTAACGTCGATTATTAATTTTGTTTATACTAATCTTAATTTGATTACTACAACAGAGTAGCGGAGATTTGCAGTGACTTTTAATTTTTTTAATACTTCTCCATTTTTTTGACTTAAATATTGTGATACAAGTTATTCTAGTCATGGGCACTCAATATTAAGTTCACCTATAGCTGAGATGTCTCCATGTTCTGCGTGGTACATACTGTTACACTTATCTACATATGCGTCATACGAACTCTCCGACATTGTACTTAAAACACACTGTTTAATTTATCTCATTTCTTCACTACCAACTATTTATGTGCTGAAATTCTGTGGCTTGTTGTGCGTGTAAAACGTTTATACAGCGAAGAAAATGTCTTTGTTGGACTAAAGTAAATGTATTTGTGGTTTGCAAACAGTTTTTCGATGGTTATAAAACATCTTTTATGGCACACAGCAAACTTTTTGGTTGCTCTTGTAGTATTTACAATTACCGAAATATTCAGATAGCAAATAAATACTCGTCTTCGAAATTTATTTGGATCTTTAAAGTTGGAGAGCCTCAATAAAACTGGAAACTTGATTATATCCGTCAAAATGAATAAATTTTTAGTTCACAATTTTGCCGATAGTAATCAAATGGTTGGGAACGTTTTGCCTATGTTAAGTTATGTGAAAAGTAATTGCGATTACTACTGACATAAAATAACCTAGACTTGTTAAAATTGTGTCCAGAGCTTGTATTAAATCGAAATATCTCGACATGTTACAGATTTTAATTATTATGTTAAATGTAAATTATATATTATTGTGTTATCATTATGAATATTTTAATATTCTAAATAATATAGACCTCCTAACACCGAACACTTAACTGCATATTTGGTTTATGGTTAAATATAAATGTTTTATTCATTCAGAAATTTTTAAATTTATTTTGATAACGTAGTGAAAGTAGTGGTATCGTACAATATTCGTTAGTAATTTGAACACCTATTATTAATGTACGGCTCTGAAATGAGGCGGAGCTTCAGTCTGGTGTAGGAAACAATTCCTTCCTCCATGGACACCGCAAATAAACGTAAACTTCAATCAGGCGTTTCGCTTTACATGTCCCGGATGAGATGCATCTAAATAAAATTAATTATTATTTTTGGAATTTGCCACTTTTTCAGGTAAACATTGATCTTATGCATTTGCGTATCTTAACAATGAAATGAAACCAATATTTTTTACACTTGCGTGCAAGTCTGTGAGTGCACAATTTTGGTTTCTGCCATCACCAACTAACAAACACAGTACAGTCAGCATGTTTGTAAACAAGCTTTGTTTCCCATAGAACTCTCTCCCTGCGGTGTGACGTCAGAGGGCGTGAACTTCAAGTCGTACATTTGTCAATGAACAGTTAAACCACTGGTCTATGACAATTGTTCTGCAAGCTCCTAGCCGGGTAGCCAAAGTTTCGTTTTGGAAAACAGTAGAATGTCTGTAGAAGTAAAGTAAAAAAGAATGTTTCCAGACTGCGTGCCTGATGGACGTAATGCAGACGATTCTGCCGAGCTGTGTAGAAAGTTGCCTACATTAAGGAGACAACCCAAGAACAGGATATCTCCCGAGGACAAAGACTCTTGTACACTGCTAGGTCCAGTAATTCTTGGATTAAATCTTCACCACGTCAGAGTCCTTGGTAATGTTCTACCTCAGTATATAAGCAACTAAAGGACCTCCTTCAACTACCAGCATCTGAGTGGAAATATATAAATATAAATATAGATGTCTTGTGGACTTTTATTAACGCTGTTGCGACGACTTGAGGAGAGAACGTACTTTTGTGACGACTCGATATTGGCCTAAATATATATAACAGAGAACAGCAGATGTGAGTCTATTGTAAAACGATGAGAAACCACAGAACTCTCAGTTATTCTTAAAAGTCATTACTTCTCTGTGTAGGCCGGTGGTTTAACGTTTGCATATTGGTTTCTCCCACTGCACGGTCGTTTGATTTATTTAATTTAGCATCTTAATATTTAACAATATGTATTTCGCTTACATCTATACTATTCTTTTCACAAAGTCTAATTTTATTTGCTTTCTTCTTTTCTATTAAACATTTGCAGTAAACATAGATTACACTTTCTTATTCGGTAGGTTCCTGTGTGTAGTTATATAATGTTTCTGCTAGATGTAGAACAGACTGGAGCCCAGAAGTTACCCATTAAAAAAATTACCTCTGTTAAGAAATTTAATTTTAACTTAGTCAGTAAAAAGTAAACTGGACCAACAAACATTACGTTCTATATTACGAAACAATTCTTTAAAATTAACTCAAACTAATATTTTCCATGACAAATTTATCAACCTAAAATGCATAACGGTGTCGTCAAAATATGTTATTCTGAATTACGAGTATTTTGTCAGTAAACGCAAATACTGGTTTTAGTACATACTGACATATATTTTGTCCACTCTGTGTACTGCGCGTGTCAATAATGCGGGCGATAAACAACAGATTATTAGTACTAAGATAACCCAACAACGTACATCCAGTGTAAGAATAGAGAAATAAGTGCCGGACAAATCAATAAGAGAATATTTAATTGTTTATTTATACAGCATGTCCACAATATCTTGTTACGCCCGTGTATGTAGTTTATGCATATTTTATGGCATTATGATGTCATGGTATCTTGTGTTGTAACATAACCTTAAGTATCCGGTGGATTTATGACATGTATTGGGTGGTGTTGCAGACAAGGAATGTGAACCAGCGAATACACTCTGGAACAGAGGATTGTTGTGAGTGCTTGGGTTTACGAATGTCCTCTTTCTAGGAAGACACTTCGTGAAATGCGTGCCGATTTCCAATAACGATTCCACAAAGAGACGCCACCAAAACAAACCCTTCTGCGATGGGAACACAAACTCTCTGAAACGGGCAACATCAAAGATAAACCACGAACTGGGAGACCTTCTACCGGAGTGCAACAATGTCAGGAAGTCGAGGAATCAGTAATGAGATCACCAAAGAAGTGGCTCCGCAAACGATCAGGGAGAAATTGGAACATAATCCTCCTCATGTCATGATATGGGGTGCAATGAACAATCGACATTTGTTTGGACCATATTTCTTTAATGGAACAGTAAACCAGACAACTTATCTGGACTTGCTACGAACCTGGTTTGTGCCACAACTGAAGGAACTTGGTATTCTGAATAATGTGCGGTTCCAACAGGATGGAGCGCCAGTCCATTATGCCATCTCAGTTAGAGTCTTTCGGAATAGTTGGATTGGCCGAGGTTCAGCAGTGCTGCCTGCTCCACTTCTATGGCCGCCTCGAAGCCTTTGGAGCTTCATAAAGGAGTGTGTTGCACAGCAGCGCTACAAAACCACAGATGAACTCAAAGAAGCAGTGAGACTTTTGCTCGTATCAGCCCGCAAATGCTTCGGAAGATGTCTCACAGAACTTGGCGCAAAATTATTCTCTGCCATGAGAATGAAGAAGCCCAAACGGATCCACTGGATACTTAAGGTTATGTTACAACACAAGATACCATAACATCTTAACACCATAACAATATACATAAACTATACATAGTGTGGTAACAATACATTGTGGACATCCTGTACGTTTACCAACTAAGAAAATGTTGACATTCTCTCTCTTGTCTATGCATTATAGTTTTTACAGTACAATAAATATAATATTATCACACTTCAGATGCAGTAGAAGGAAAGAATTACGAAACATTCGTAATGTAGAAAAATTCGAACCATTTAGTAAATAGTAATCTAGTGATTTGTTTTGTTTTAAATAAATATAGTAACTTTGTACTTTACCCGCTTCATATTATCAATAATATTCAATACAAGTTTTCATTTTACAAATTCAATATAATAAATTATAAGCAATAGTTATTTACCTGATTCGTAAAGAAGCAACGCTTAGAACTTCTATGTTAAGCACAGATAATGTGCAGAAAAATATATGATGAAGCTACTAATTGATATACAAATCTTCATTCATTGTAATGCAGGAAAGTGTTTCACTGAAATTTGCATTATTCAGAAGTTTGTTATGCTGCATATACTCAATGGTTAAAGACATAACATTTAGTCAAATGGCCAGACCGTATTACGCACGAACGATTGTGGGTCTGACGCCGGTCTCGTTAAAAAAGTTTTTTTTCTTTGCTAATTGCTGAAGCGTGCGGTTCGTAAACACGGTGCGTTAACATACAAGCCACTGCGGCTTAATTGCTAATTACAATAAAGTTAAATATTTGTGAGCATTGTTAAAAAGGGAAATAAAGGATTTTGTCTGATCAGGTCACAGCGTAAAAGCACAGTCGTTTGGGGATTTTACTACATATGTGTACAGCGAACGCATCAGGAACATAAATAGAAAATAGCGATAAATGCTGTACTTGTAAAAAACCGATGAGTACATATAAAAAATGTTCCATTATTTTACGTAGTTCTTTGCCGTTGCACTTTCCAAGTGATTATATAAGTTCCGGAACACGTTTGAGATACTGATTTTTAATTAATATACAGAATTAATATTTTACGTATTTATAATGGCATAGGAAATAAACTATGAAGACCACGTCAACACACATTCATACCTTAATCACTAGTACACAAAATAATAAATAATTGCTTATTCATATTGAGATATATGAAAACGTAGGCCTGCTGAAGTGATAAGGGAAAAAAAGTAAATTATATCACAGTGATTCCATCAGAAATATAGCAGGTCTTATTCTATAGTTAAGAAAATGTCTTCAAAATAAAATGTGAGCTCAACGCCTTGCTCGTGACAATAACGCAATATATCTACGTCAGTTTTGACCAAATCTTTTCATCAAGTGTATGTCTTAGTAACTCAATAAAATCTCAGAACATAAACTAAATCGTCACAAATATTTAGTAAAAGTATAGTAACATTTGACGCTGTAGGCAGTCTGGGAAAATGCGTTTATTTACTATAGCCCTTATTTCAGACCGCCCAGATATCTTGACACTAAGGTAGTTAATAAATGCTCTGTGACTACTTACTGCATCAGATATAGGCACACATTTGTTGGAATACTATTTCTTAAGTAACTAGCTACAGTGTCATATGATATTTACATAAAGTTCTCAACGGGAAATCTTTAAGTGCTTGAGAGAGACATTCGTCGAAGTTTATATATTTTACTGTAATTATAGTTCCCAACGTATTTTTGCTCTCGGTATAGCATAGAATAGGGTTTGCTGGACAATTTAAATAAAATATGTATGGGATAGTTTTATTTATTTGGACAGCAGGAGAGTTGTAAAGAATTTAATTTCTGCAGAGTTTATTTTATACGTTCGTTTGTGGGCATAAATATAAAAAGTTAATAGAAAACAAAAGTTTGAGTAAAATTTAAATAAATGCATGATGGACGTTTGACCTTAGCAAGAGGCTCGGAGTTGTGAACTGACGTGGAGGTCAGTCCCTATGATAAATACGTATTTATGTGTCGATTAGCTTCTTGAACAGAATACAGAGTCTGTCTTAAACCTTCCATGCAAAAGTTTACGTACAGTCGATTTAATGTGTATGAATTTAGTCGGCCAACTAATTTTCTTCCAGGGGAAGAATTTGATGACTGAACAAAATGTTTTAATTTAATTTATATTTTTGCTGCATCAGGGAAATGAGCACGGTTCGTGTTTTGTTTGGCTATAAAATTTCTGTTCTATAAGGATGGAAACTCAGTACACTATATGTCTATGACGTGGGAATAAACGTCCTTCCTATTATTTGTTAGCGTAAAAGAAAACTAATTATACTTTAAAGTAGCTATAAAACAAGAAACTTAGACCAACACACTATTGTACATAATACCAAGCACCGAAATGTTAAACTGGTTTATAACCTCTCAAAATTAAAAAAAATATATACATATATTCATCAAACCCGATGCTGCAAGAAAGACGTAGGAAATGTGTAAAAGGTTAAAAACATTGTAAATACAGTGTGAACGAATGTAATAAAAGTTTATGAGCTGTGAGTTCTATGAAACAGAAAGAATCCAGCCTTTGGTCCCGTTTTACGAAATATGGACTGCTCCAAAAAAAATGTGCAAAATTGTTTAGTCAACGTAATTTTAGTGAAAACACTAATTCTTGTAAAACAACATTTTGACAAATCTAATAATGATATTATGTAAATAAATGGTAATATTTCTTCGTATGTATACTTTGCAAGCATTTTGGTTACTTTAACGTAATGGTCTAAGATGTTGAAAAATTGGAAATACATTTAAGTTATCCAAAAAAATTATGCGTAGTCATAATTCTATGTTTCATGGAGCCAAGCAGTGAGGTATTCTTACTTTCTTCATTATAGTTTAACTTATCCCTTCAAGAACGTGTAATATTATACTGTAAAATGTATTTAAAAACTTACATTATGTACTTCCTTACGTTTACGTACAACGTCCTTTGCATTTCCTCGTTTCTTAATAAAACAGTATATTTTTTTACTTTAAAATACATAAATTTGTAAATGTACAATACACATGTTCGGAAATTATCACTAACTTGCATGGGAAATTTATATACCCTTACATGAAAAGTAAAATTATTGCACTGTACAGCTACATTTATGAACCCGGCAGCATAATGTTACGAATCAGTAAGGAAAACTTATACGACACACGCATTGTTGGTGTGTACCGCGTAAGCACAGGATTAATAATACACTGTATTAAACTTCCTAAATATTAGTGAAAGTTTTTAACCCATTACTGGCTTTAGACAATTGCCAGCTTCTGCTTGTAAATAGAGTAAATGACCAGAGTTTTTTTCCATACAAGTCTTGTTACATCAGCATCCATTTGATTGTTTCCTAAAAGTATATTTTAAGGCTATCAGTGAAATACGAGAAACAATTTTACCATACCTGCTTTCTTAACAGTTCTATACATCGCTGTGCTAGATTTATAATTAATTTTTTCGGTAGGTTTGAGAAGAAACAAGACGCTATGACAAAGAAGCACAAGAGTAACATATGTTTAATAAGTAAAGTTCTTCAATTGCCCTCAATACTGTAGGGGTTATCATGCTCAACAGCAGATGCCAGGTACAGTAATTCAATACCAGCTCTTTCTGTGATTTTGCATAGACCCATATTATGAACAAGGTTCTGGGAGCCCAGTAGGGTAACAATAAACCAGTGATACGGTATCATTTTTGAGCCTGGAAACGAAAAAGAGTTCTTAAAAAAGTAAATGACCTAGAACCTACAAATGATATCTATCTCTACATATCTGGATTCTCAAACGCATCATTTTGAGTAAATATTTGTTCATAAAGTTGCCCAATTGCAATAGCAAGATTTGTTCTTTAGTAGTATTTCCATATTGACTTTCGAAAACGTATGGATTTAAAGCGGTGTTTTTAGCGTTTAATTATCTACCACAAAATCCCAAGCACTAGAAATTTTACAATTACGTACGTTTACATCCAAGCGAACACAATAGAATAGATCACTGTAACCAGTTGTATTTCATCAATGGAAGTTGCATTCATATCAAATCACAAAAATGTAAATGCTTATGTAACATCCTATCTTGTAATTATTATTATACATTCACCCGTATCCCGTTTATATCCATGGCCTAGACTAAATTCCATTCAGCCAGCAATATAAAATTCAAAGGGCGCTCCTATTGGCTGTACTCAGGCAGTAACCTCGATATTCTGTACATTCAAGTTATTTGCTCTTACTTCGTAAGTCTACTACAGCCACTTGAGGTAACTTCGTGCCAGGCAGGATAACTTTTTACCACCAGCATGGCCACTGGCAGGATTTCAGGGCCCCTGACCAAGTAAGTCTTTAGGGCCCCATACCATTCCAAATTCCCCCTTTTTTTATTTATTTTCTAATGAAAACTGAATATAACATTTGCTCTGCTGCTTAATAATACAGCGAGCAACAAAATGTGACACGAGACAAATTATTAGTGAGGAAAAATAATTTTCTAAAAGTTATATTTCATTATTTTTCAGTTCACTGTCTAAGGCTCAGGCCCCTCATGAGCTCGGGCTACTGGGCACTTGCTATTTTGCCCCTCCCTCTCGGCGGCCCTGACCACCAGCCTAGATTTATTTCAAATAAACTATCGAAGATTTCATGAATACTGCCATGTTCGTGAAGAACAAATTTGTTAGTTGCGAAGTTCACTTAGTGTCTGAATATGGTATCTTGCCAGTGTATTAAACAAAATGCCTTCTAGAATGTAAGCTCTAAATGTTACAAAGATACCACAGATGAGTGTAGTTACTGCTTCAGTTTTGAACAGTGTAAGCCCCCTTCTCTGTGTGGTTCTCATGTCTGTGAGCTCGGTCGTTCAACACCTCCATCATCTGAAACGTGTGCAGCTCCAGCCAGGCTTGCGTAACGATCTCCGAGGCTGATGAAATGGCTTTCGTGCCGCTCTCGCCGGGTGTTGTGGCCGGCCTCGTGAGATATTGCTTGCGAACAACGCCGGCCTACACTCTGCTTTTATTACGTCGAATATAACCACAATAACCTACACCGCTTCTACATCGGCATAACTCTACGCCGCCCGTGTCTTCAGAACCAACGATACAGCCATTCTAACAAGAGGGTTATTTCTGACACACGATATATGCCGTTACTGTTTTATGTAACCTGAATAATTGTTAAGCAAACCTTTAAAGAATTCGTGTACTATAATTTTCTTTGAATTCAAGATTTTGGTTTTGAAGATCGATTGAATTGTATACTTAAAATAAATGTGGCATTTTCACTACAAAACTACTTTTGAATTAAGAACTCTTT
Source organism: Medauroidea extradentata (assembly GCA_003012365.1). Taxonomy (NCBI): domain Eukaryota; kingdom Metazoa; phylum Arthropoda; class Insecta; order Phasmatodea; family Phasmatidae; genus Medauroidea; species Medauroidea extradentata. Next base: position 14,592 of record PNEQ01076606.1, on the reverse strand, counting down.
TGGTAAGCGTAGAAATTAAGTTAAAATAAGACAACTGTAAGCGCAGACAAAATTTATTTTTACTACAAAAAATGTTTGGGAAATCATTACCTGATTCAAATAGAATTGATTTAATTGTTATTTTTATTAATAATTACTGATAGTTGTATTAAACAGCAATCAACGATCACAAAGACTTAACATTTTGCACGAATAACTTCAAGACCATAGATTAATTCGTACCAGAAACGTGTGAATGATTCATCATTACTAGGTTTCACTTTAGTCCATACTGACTTCAGGTAATGGCGTTGATACAGAGCTACGTAATTTACCTAGCCACAAAAGAAAAGAATCATAGGATACAATGCCCGAATACCTTTGGGATCGCCGGTATACAAAGCACAACCTCACCAGTGCGATCTGTTACAAATTAAGAAAATGATTCCTTTTAGACCCACGAGTTTGCATTTGCAAACGTAGCATTGCTCCGTTGTGCTGTTAAATTGAAAGCTGTCTCATTTATTTTTATGAAGACGTAATCGTGCAGCGTTTACAGGTTCAAAAATGTCAAAACAGTGTTTAACTGTAAGAGTCATAAATCATTGTAAGCAAAGCTGAAAAAACACTTCATATAACATGAAGATAGATTCGGATAGGTTTTGTTTGCTTAGCAAAGGTTGTGATCCGTTCCGTTGGGTTGAGTAGGTTGGGTTCTAGACAAAGTATTATGATCCTAGGGTAGAATATTGCCTGTGGACAATAGGAAAATAGGTCCTTATTACCGGGTGACTGTAATAGTAATATTTGTGGCCACGTTCACACAGGAAGTGTTCTGCGACAATTTGAAATGCCCGCGTGTAGCAAGGAACATCCCCACGGGCAACTGTAATAAGACGCAACCAATGATATTTTGCTACCAGCATTTGGGCTGGCAATGTAAATGACAGTGTTATGGGCCTATTTTTGCTGCCGAATCATGTCGGAATTTAAATGTTATGATTCCCTGCAGTTAATATTGCACCAGTTAATGGCGTATGTTTCGCTCACTGGCAGAGAACGAATGCGACTGTAAAACAGTGGCGCTTCGCTTAATGTTGCCAGTATTTAGCGTGACAGTCATAACCTAACTGGATAGGACGGTGTGGGTGATATACCTGGCCATCACACGCCCTGGACTTTACCACATTAGACTTCAGGCAGTGGAGACTTATTAAGGAGCGTATACGCGAGACACGAAGGGCGTCTGTTTCTCCATAAACATTACAAAGCACGACACGACAAAAATACCAATAATTAACGACGATACCGTACTTAAAGTCAACCGATAGACGGCAGCGAACCGCAACGTGATTTACCGCCAGATTGTCTAGCAAACAACTGTTTCTTCTGCTTCCTGCGCAGTATTGCCAACCCTGGCACCAGGCTCGGGCGCGGAAAATACAATCACTGAGGTCCTAAGTCAGAAACTAAGAGTATATAAGTTACACAAGTCTATAGAAGGGCACATTTATATAATACTGAAAATTCGGCCAACACAAGCTATATACAAAAGTACTAAGTTTGAACAGCACCTGAAGAGCGTATATATAGTCAAGTATCACGGCTGCCATTGATCAAGCACGAAATACACCAGGGATGTTCAAAGCGTCTTTCAATCTCCGATATGCTGTTGGACGTAGCGGCTATAGTACTTGACTCCTACTAAGGCGATCCGGGTTCAATTCCTGGCCGGGCCGGTCCTCAGATTTTCGCATGTGAGAATCGTGCCGGACGATGCCGCTGCCTCTGGTCGGTGGGTTTTCTCGGGGATCTCCCGTTTCCCTCGCTCCTTCACTCCAGCGCTGCTCTATAAGTCATCTAGTTTCTTCTAATATTCCGTGTAAACTACTGAAGTAGTGTTGGAGGATAACATTTCTAACCCTTTGTTTCAATATTGTTTTATATAGGCTACTACAAATATTATGATAAATATGTGCCAAATGTCAGGTTTGTTTCGTGTGAAAGATTTAGACATGACGACAATTCAAGCGCACGTGATATTTAGAATTTATATGACAAACATCCTGCTTAATGTGTTTTTATTTAATTTCGTACATAGGTGCATTTGAAACATATGAAAATGTCGCCGATGAACGTGGTTCAAAGGCTACCTATTTCACCCTTTAATTTAAAAACGAATGAGTAAATTAGCATGTAAGGACTAAATTTAACAAAGATTTTTTACCAAAGTGAAGTTCCTCGTTTACAGTCCAGTACTAAGAATTTTTCAAAGTATTAAGATTATGAAATTTACATTACTAGAAAGAATTTCTTACAGAATATTTTACCGCTATATCCGGAGAACCGCCATGAAATAATTTATATTAAGAATATATCATTTTGCTTCACATTCAGCACATATCCGACTGTAAAACACATGACACCTGTCACGTAGAGGTAAAGACACAAGTGACATGTGAGCCGGTTTCATATTTAATTTAGCGCCGGATCGCGCTTAACAAACGTAGGTAGGCAGGGTATTAAAACGCGATCAAGATCCAACCATTCGTAAGGATTTTTATGAAAACGGTATGGTTTCGTGACATATTACCAGATATTAAAAAATATAATGGTCACAAATAAAAAGAAGAATTATTTTACGTAAATATGTCACTCTAGAACCAAAATTTCTATGTAATATTCGACGAGATAATTCAACTAATTTTTTTTTTTCGAACTACTGCAATGTCTTGATTAAATTTCGATTCATGATTATCTACGTCAATACTTTACCTGACGTTGATATTGTAAATTGTATTTAATAATAAACAATTTAATATAAAATTGAACAAAGAACATATATTGTGAGAAATAGCTTACCGAATGAATTTATTTATTTGTGAGATTTGAAATTAAATTGAAGAATATTGTTTATATAATAAATTTTATTAGTTTATTTCTGGTAAGTTTCGAGAACTGCCGTATTCTTAACTATTATTTTAATAAAGTGAAATATTGTTTAAATGAAGAATTTAGGAACTTATTTTTGACTTTAAAACCCATTCATAAGAATGTCCTTTTACCGCGCAACGAAAAACCTGCGAGATGCATTGTGTTAAATGTAAACACGCACACGTCCTACACTATATCAGAAATCTGTCGCGTGCGCCTCATGCTGCCCAACAACATTGAAGAATGTAATGGTAGCATTCACACTGGTGTGAAAAACCACCTATTCCAGTCCTGTGCTGTGCGCTGTTTCAGAGTTCAAGACGAGCTTCCACTAAAGAATTGTCGCAAGCGGATTCTAGGTACGCTGAGGGATGAAGGTCTTTGATTAAATTAAATAAAAAATCTAACCTAAATTATTTACGATTATCTACACCAAAATAATCCCCATAAGTCACTAATGATTAATTTATATTAAATAAACATCAACGACACAAATAACTACTATTTACATGAAGGTTATAAATTCTAAATAATAAAATTGCAGTCCTCTATACAATTTATTTGTACATGAAATGTCTCTTTCATAATTCATTTATGGTGAACCCACTGTCCTAACTAAGAACACACCGACGGTGATCTTGAGGACCTGAAACTCCGTCGTCGCACTGCTAGTTGCCGCAGACTATCTCGCTGAACACTCCTGAATTACTCTCGCAACCCGTCACTATCGCCACAACTCACGCCAGATGCCAGCCGGCCAAGACTGTCGCCTCTGTCGCAGCTCTATTTTACATCCTTAATATAAAGTCTAGTATTCTCGCGACAAGTCTTTATCTCAAAGCTCCTAGAAGGATGTCATATCTGGGTCAAGCACCATCCCGCGGAAGAGACTACACACAGGAATACTCTAGACCATGATATCTGCTGTTATTCGAGTCTTCACGAAACCCGAGATAGACATGCAGGTGGCCGCCGCCGCGCATCGCGGAAAGGTAACGTGAGCATCACAATACACGCCGAGATTCCTTTATTCTTACAGCTTCTATATCAGCTTACACTGCTAGCACGATAATTGCGTGTGTAGGTGGCTTCTGTGGCGCCACTAAAGGTAACATGAGTCGTACTGTGCAGACGCAGCTACCATAGTTCTGCCGCCACTGTATCTTCTTACATCGCTCAGCAAGATAGTCGTGGCTAGCAACCGTATATAAATATATATTTACTAGCTGTACCTTTGCAGCTTCGCCCACGTGTACTATAGAAAAGAGTAACTAACTCTTAATTACGTATTACTTGATGGTGTTACTATATTCTCTGTATTTATTTAAAACAACAATTACAAACAGCTTTATCCTGTCCACTTCGCTGAGCGTACTTTAATTGCAGAACATCTTTGTTTTTAATTCATCTTTATTTCTCTATAAAATAGCTGCCCGGCTGCGGCTTTGCCCGCGTGAAATTATGTAATGTAAACAGTAACTCTGAATAAAATAAGTGACGAAGGCATTTAACAGCTAGCGTACTCAATAACACTGGACTGTAAATTGTCTTAGCTCAGTGTAAAGAGCGCGCGCAATACTCTCGTATAATGTCATAGTAATTCCCATCGCAAAGTCTTGCACGGGATACGAACCCGTAACCGCACCCCTCCCACACCACAAACTTTATACAATACATGAGTGAATGTTAAAGGCAGCCGAGATAATTCTTTCCTATGTAGTGGCTACAGTCCAAAGAAGTTTTATTTGTGAGTAGGTTGGCAAAAAGAAACAAGTGTTGAATAGTTTATCCATGATCATTCTCTTTTTTCGGGAGACTGTAACATTCTACTGCTATTCACGTCCTTAATTTTCCAATTTCATATAATTCTGAATTTTATTTGTAGACATTTACGTAAGCTTCATTTTTGTCAAAAAAATCACCTCGATATCTCAACAGGCACAAGCGGTATAGATGATTATTTGAAAACACATTTAAGTTTTTAACAGCTTTCAAGGACTAATTTCGAAAAATCCTGAAATTATTTTTTGATATTTACGTAAGATTTATTTTAAAGCAAAAACTATTTCAATATTTCCACTGGTTTAAGAGATAAGTGTAATTAATCAAAAACACGTTTTATTTTTTTAAGAGTTTTCAAGGACGAATTTCGAAAACTTAAAAAAAAAAAAAAAAAAAAAAAAACTTTTTTAGATATTTACTTATGCGTTATTTTAATTTTAAATTAACTCATTATCTGAAATGGTTTAGGAGAAATCACGGATTAATGAAAAACACATATTACGGCTTTCACCCCCTTAATTTTCGAATTTCGTAAAATCAAAAAAAATCGCAAATATGCATTTCTTTTGGCAACATTTTGTAGTTAACAAAATTATGATAGCTTTCCCGGTTAATGAGATATCAGGAATTATTTGAAAACACATTTTTTACACTTTCTCACCCCCTTAACTATCGAATTTGGAAATATCCATTCTTAGAGGATGCCTACGGGGCCAGGGAAGTTTCCCTCATAAGTCCATGGTTCTAGGTCCAGCTGTTTGGGCTGTGCGTTGATGAGTGAGTGTGTCAGTTAGGACACTTCATTTTATATATTAAGATAATTGAATGTGTAAACTGAGTTTCCTCTTTGTATATTTTAATACCACATATATTTTATATGTCATAAGCTTTGTCCTTGTTTTACAAGAGATAGGACCAGACATTTTTGCACTAAGACTTTTGAACCAGATTGTTTCAATATCTTGCATACACATGAAAAGCTTTACTTCGTGTTAAATACATTTTTTGTTTTTGGAGAGATATTACATTTGACTGTGCCAGTCATAATATGGTTTTGGCGACACTGCATGCATGTGATTTGCATATAGAACCACACGACGGCGTTGAGGGTTAAAAATATGCAATCATTGGCATGGTAAACATTCACATCCTGTTAGAGCTGTGAAATGAGTATCCGCTGCTTGTGAAAATAAAACATTCCAGAATATAAGTCTTTGAAAAGACTGAGGTCAGGAGTAGAAACATCCAGAATCAACCAAGCCAGATGTGGCTACGAATACGTCAGATGTGGCTGTCGAGTAGTTCACACTGTCAAACACACGCTGTACATTCTGAAAAAATTTTGTAGAATTTACAAGGATTTTCTTTGTACTTTTACAAATCCATGCAAAAGTACAAAAATTTGCTTTGTAAAATCATTAGCTTATGAAGTTACAAAGGTAAACTTTGTAATACTACTAAGGAATTCTTTGTACCTGTACCGACAGTTCCTGCACTGTAAATTATTTTGTAAAGTATGACAAGGCACTTATTCGTAGTTGTATAAACTTTTGTAAATGTTGAAAAATGTTGCGTGTAAAATTATTAGTTATAGTGTTTTGTTTGCAAAAAAACTCAGAAAAAATATGTAGTCTACAAAAATCATAAGTTCGCCGGAAATGACTAATGCAAAGATCACAACCTCTGAAAAGTATTTATCTGGAATAAAGTGAATGTTTATATTAATTGTGTGCTTTAAAAGAAAAAAAATTATGTATACAAATAAATAAAGACTAATCGATACGAAAGTCATAGTGGTCTAGTGGTAAAAATGCGTAGATTCTAAGAGTGGAGAGAATGATTCGAAACTTAGCACCTCCCGAGATATCTTTATTTTAATCAAAATAATTTCATGTATACGTACTTTACTCAAAAGTTATTTGATAAATAATTTCAGTGTTATTTATGAAGTACAATGAACATTTAAATTTATTTTTTCCTTATTGAAAGTACAGCTACAATACTAGTCATTGTAATTTTACAAACATATGCTTCGTATTATATTACAAGAACGACCATTGTGATTTTAAAAGAAAATTTTTTGGCAACCGTGATTCCAAGGATTTTCTTTGTAAAAGTACAATTTTTTTACAGTGTAGTATCAAATGTTTCCAGACTCCTGCACAGAGGATGACCTGCAAAAAGCATCAACAGAAGCAGTCCAGTTTTGGTCAAATATAATATAATGCTTGTAACTGTGTAAATACGTTTATTTGCTTTTCTTACGCGAGAGTACAAATTACAAAACTCTGAACGCTATGGTGATGTCAATGGCCAGATAATTCAACACGTACAGAATACTGTGAAGTATGCATCGTTTGATAAAAAATATTGACAAATCCACGTTCTACGTGTTGTCTCGTATTTGATTAACGGTAGATGAGAATACGTTTTCATTTTGTGAGCTCTCTTCCAGTGTATGATGGCTGATGAACGTACTGTGAAAGCCTAAAATCTTAAAACACTACAGGTACAAATAACAGCGAGGATCTGTGTGTATCATTAAAGGATGTATGTTAAGGTAGTTACATCCAGGCATTTGGTTGTTTTTAATCATCCGTCAGAGGAATCACTTTGGTCATTGGCTCCGATTTTTATTTAGATGAACCTGGACCGACAATTTACTGCAGCTAATAGGATGTCTAACAATTCAGATAAATAGTTCTTGTATTTGTTAAAATATTTATAATGTGATTGGTTTTTAAACCACAATAGTGATTTCCTTCTAGTGCTCCTCAGCAACGCATGTGATTAACGGACCTTGATAATAATGCTACTACATCGTGCCAGTATTCATCTGGAATGAATGTATTCGTACCCGTACCAGATCATACCAATATGCATCATAGATTTCTCTGACGACAACTGGAATTGTAAAATTGACGAGTTTGAAGGTAACCTGTAGATGGATGGGATAAATTTTGATTAGGGCTTAACCTAGGGGGTCTTATAACGTAGCAAGTTTATTAAAGTACTACGAAAAGAGCACTAGGGCTAGGGGGTATCCGAAGATAATTCGCGTCCAGCTATTACATCTGCCACGTCTTCTAATTCGAAACTCGAATACTACCCAAATCGCAATATGAGTGGCGAGGTATTTGGGAACTTCACCACCTCGGTTCCTAAATATAAGCACAGTGTTTAATATGTGTGATGTCAGTGTTATCGGTAAAAGGTAAACGACATACGTAAATTGTTATATGTAGGGGAATAATTCAATTCCAGCGTAATATTTCTGCTAAATGTATTTGTCAATAGAAGTTAAAATGAAACACACACGTGCACTTGTTTTTTCGTAATGATTTCCTAGGTTGTACATATTTGTACAACGTAGGAGAATGTTAACACCACAAACAATAAAACTCTGGTATGTCAAGTGACTCGGCAGTGGTTAGTGGCCGACTTGGCATAGCGCGGTGAAAAGATAGCACGTGTGAATCAAGCCTTAAGCTTTTACATACAGATGATGGTTTATCGAGGAAAATCTTAACAGCTTGTTGGGTTTCAACGCATGTTCAGTTTACCAGAAGATTACTGGCTTTGGTTTTTAACTAGAGCTGTTGCCCTATTTAACTTAGCCGATAAGCAGAGATGTTAGATAGTAACTCCAAAATTCTGGTACTGACATAGTAAAAAAGCTGGTACTTTGAATAAAAACATGGTACATGGTAAAAAAATTCGCAAAAGCTTACAGGCATGAAAAATTTTGACGTACTGAAACATATCTTAAGTATTTTAAGAGAAAAAAATATATCGAAAATATTTAAGGAATACTCTCAGTTAACAGAAAATAAGACGTTCGCTTCTACCACAGATGTTAGCTAAAGAGAACGCAAGTAAGTGTTGCCTCGTGTAGAAATGTTCTGCAGAAAATATACTGAAAATGAAGCATTTTAATACAATCGAACGTAAATTTTTTAAATCCTGGTACTTTCGCGTACTAGGATGAAAGTATCCTGGTACACGGTACAGCACCCTGAAAACTGGTACGTGTACCATGCTCCTGGTACGTCTAACACACTTGCCAATAATAAACCCACTATTGTAATATTTGATGCCAGTTATTGGTCTGCAGTCAGCTACGTTCTGTCAGACGTACATCATCATAGTAATCTTTAGTAGAAGGCCGCGGCCATAGATCTGGCAACCATGCCAGGGAGGGTAATTTTAACACTTCTCTTAGCTCTCCAAAGGCAATGGCTGTACCTGATTCGTTATTCTGTCCTACATAACAGCAAAACAGAGGAAGCCATTGTCACTGGCGAGACAAAAAAGTGTTAAAATGACTGCCAGTGTTGCCAGGTATAAGGGCGCGGCCTTCTACTGAAGATGGCTGTGACATCTCCCAATCATCCATGTCACAGGAAACTACAGAGTTTTCAAGGATATGTTGGCACAAACATTTTTCGCGGTATACCATCAGCTCTACCTTTCTAATTATAAACTGGCCCAGACCGAGGCCAGATCACATGTTGACGGTGACGTCAGAGGTTTGTTGAGGAGAGGAAAGAGAGGGCTACCTTGTGCTGGCGTGGTAACACCTCGACCCGCAGTACGGCTTCCCAGAGCCGTCTTCAGCGAGCCTTCACTGTCCAAGCCGCGTCTAAGGTCACTTCTGCCATCGAGATCGATAAGACGTGCCACGTTCCTTCGCACATACTACGTCCCTAGGTTCACAAACATTTATTTCGTCTCGGCGATGATGCACTGTCATCTTTAACTAGCAGTAATTTCCCTAATACAAGCATTCGTGAAGGCCTAGCAATATTGTTATTTCTTGCTCTGAATGTTAGATTACTACAACTTGTAACATTCTTCGGTTATAAAACACTCGCATTTGTTCTTCAACTTGTTGGAAGATGAGAAGCAACACAATTTATCTTACCTTTCATCAAACGTCAGCTATTATCGAAGAAATGTGTGATCTAACAATGTAAAAGCTGCATTAGATTGACATTTAGGGCAAGAAATATAAATAATGTCGATGTGCCTTCAAGAATACCAATTGCGGATGGAATACTGTACAGCATACGTGACCGTGAACCATTGGCCTTAAAAGTGAAGATCAGGCTTCCCGCGGAATAATACGTAATAGTTAGAAACCCTTGTTTTTCGCGAAAAGAATTTTGTCCCAGTGTGTTTCATTGTTTTACGTGCACATCTGCAGTTCTGCTTCGTGGTTATTAGCAGCATGTCTATGTAAAGAGCCGTTTCTCATTTGACTGAGCCAATTACAATAACGTTCCTGCAACACCTCACGGCTATGAAATGCCGGTAGAGTCCCAAGGCTCGTGAGAGTTAAGATATCCAATCGCTGACCACAAAGCAGAACTGCAGATGTGCACGTACGGCACTGAAACAAAGTGGGGCAAAATTATTATCGCGAAAAACAGGGGTCCCTAGTAATAATGTATCTATAGCGCCTAGCAAATAGTTTAATTTAATAGTAGGGCTGCAGTTTGGATGTGGTCTGATTACTGACATACTGTGTAGAACGGACGGATCCAGCTCTATGTTCTTGAGGGGTTTGGCGGGGGCATTACTTAAGAGTAGCTATGCCCACATCTCGAGTCAAGGAATTGTGTGAGAGGGGGGAGGTTCCGAGAGACCTTCCGCAAAAAAGTTTTTGTTTTTAAGGTGTAAAGTGGTGCATTTTAAGGCATTTACTAAAGAAAAATGTAACATACCAGTTTAAAATGTGTAATATTTTACAGAAGAAAATATACGTAAAAGGTTAAATTACCCGGAATACGCACCTGCTGGGAAGGTAAAGCTGTAAGTTGACACTAGTGTAATCTTGTATATTACACTAGGACTTCTGCACAGATCATCAACAATGATGGCTGAGTATCCCTTCAATACTGAGAGCGTACTTCTATCACTGATCCTTCAAAGCCGCGGGACGATAAAACACGTGAGTCGATTGAGTAAAGTTTATTCGTTTATCCGTCAGCTAGGAGATTACTTGTGACTGCAACTAATATTACTAGTTACACTTACTCAGAATGTCTTAGAATTTTTCAACAAATGTCAAGTTACATGCAGTCACAATATATGTTACATTTCGCCTGGGTAGCAAACCCTCATTCACTTGAAAGCGGATATTTTTAAAATAATCGTGTTTGCTTCCTGTACACTTTCATTCTTACACTTATTGCTCCTGAACACAAAATCACGTGACATATGAACTGATTAACTTAAGCCGATCATGTTATTTATTTCTTTACCTTTGATAACATTTGCAACAAATATGAATGTTTTTCGGACAAATGTTGTTAAGTCATTTGCGAATGTATCTTTTCACGAGGAGGAAATTATGGGAGTTCATGTACTGAGTTGTAGAACCTTCAATTTGTCATGAATAATAATTATTATTTTGTATTGCAGTTGGCGTGTGACCTTTTTTCAAATTTTCAGTCGAAATTATTTATAAATTCAGTTTCTCTACACAGGACACCAGGTATCATGCAGAACACATCGATGGCCCAGTCCAAAAGAGACGCAACTGAAATAATGACATTTTTTTAGTAGGGTAGCCCAATATATAGACGAAAGTATACTCCACAATGTTAAAATAAAAAGTACGCGTAAATATACTTATTACGATGATAAAACACTTAATTCTGTTTAACAGTAAATAACTACAAATTCATAATATTTCATTTTAAGCTTCATTGTTAAAAAACCGTTTTGTCAGTTTAGTTCTTGCCAATATCTTTTTTTATGAACACCAAATATTTTGTAGTGTTCGTAAAACTATTTGTTGGTAATTATAAAACAAACTTACCAACAAAATATTTTGCGACAAAGCAAAATATTTGGTAATCGTCACAATAATTTGGTAAGGTATATATTGACAAAATATTTTGTAGCACTACAAAACTGTTTTCGCTGAGTGAAAATTTTTGTAAATGTAAAAATTACTTTTCTTTTACAACCTTTAAGATATATCTATGCCTATGTACTTCAACTCCTAAAAACATCAACTAAATTTGTTAACTACTGTATTTTTAAGCGATACACAAACATTTGTAATACATTTCATTCAAAACAAGGATTTTTGTTGTTTCCATGTTGAACTGAGCCATCGATATTCTGATAACATGGCACCATAGTACCAGCACCCATATTCTTATTGATTTTTATCGAATGTGCAGCTAGAAACTCACTGGAACAAGAACCCGATGACAGAGTACATGCAGGAGCCATACATACACGGGGCTGGTATTAGCAACCTCGGGCAGCCAATCAGCGGTGAAGTTCACCCGTATCAAATGAGCCGCCACGTCATTTCACGTCTGTATTACTATCTAGTCTGTGGCCGTACTATGCTACGTACGCCTCTTATAACTTCAGTAGCACTTTGAGTGTCAAAATGGGAAACACGGAGTTGACAAAAATAAAGTAATTTCCAATTAAGTGATAAAAACCACACACTCTACTGGAGTGATAGGAACTCCAGGTAGTTGTCATCGATGTCAGTGACATTCTTCCTTGCTACAGTTCCCACACTTCACATTCTCCTACATGAATAATGCAAGCCTCTCCAACTCCCAGCTGGTCTGACACCTTCAATATTGCCACCAGTCGAACAAAGTTATCAGAAATGTGGAGTTACGTGTAGGCCTATTCTCATCTCCAATGATCTTAAGTCCCTAAGACGAAAACTAGGCCAAGGAAACGAGGTCAGATAAAATTGGACTGGTCAAACTGAAATTGTTTCCGTGTTTATTCGGAACAGAAGGTTACTGAAGTAGAGACTAAGAAAATTCTATGATTCAATTATATTTACGCTAGACTCCACACACGTCTGTTTGCTCAAGTTAACTGCATGAAATTAGAGTGGTGCACCAGAATTAAGCTTACAATTTGTTGGCTGTTCATCATTGGCTCAGATACCCTCTAGTAGATGGCAAGTGTGTCGAACAACATAGTCTGTACATTAGCAAGACATATTCTATGCGCACTAGCAAGACATATTCTATATACACTAGCAAGACATGTTCTATACACACTAGCAAGACATGATCTATACACACTAGCAAGACATATTCTATACGCACTAGCAAGACATATTCTATATACACTAGCAAGACATGTTCTATACACACTAGCAAGACATGATCTATACACACTAGCAAGACATAATGTAGCAGTAAGAAGTGATGAAAAAGATTTTGTTCTGAGCTGAAGGGCTTCTCTTACCAAGCAGCAAAGTCTAATGGGGAAGAAATATCAACATGTCTGACACACTTTTTTCAGGGGGAGTGACTACGCGGATTAATTTGGGCATAACAAATTGCAGTGCTATACTGTCCTAGGAAACCAAGAGAGAAATAATAAAACAATAAAATAAATATGAGCCGTGTTTCGCTGTAAATCAACATAACATAAAAAAATTAAACGTGAAAAATACCTAGGGCACCCAATTTTTGCTTAAAGATTATTGAACGACTTTTGTATCAATGCCATAGGCACATCTGCAGCTGCGCTTTATGGTAAGGGAAGGGATGTCTTTAACTGTCAGCATCTTGTGGTTCCAACCGCAAATTACAGACATGTGTGTCGAGTAAACTGATTGTGATTTTGACAGTAAAATAAGAGACATGACAGCGCAAAGACTCACTGCCAACGACCACGAAGCAGAACTGCATAAGTCCCGTAAGTCATTGAAAACAAGCTTGTGCAAAAACTATTTCGCGAAAATTAGGTTTCCAAAACCATGTGGGATTAATAAGACGGGAGCAGATGTCAATAGCCTTAAAAGTCGCGACTAACTAGTCTGAGAAAACTTTCTGTTTTCTTCTGGCATCGTTATTGTGTCGTTCTAGCGTGATTTATTTCTTCCTTATTTGTGTTGGTCATTTTGGGCAATCTTGGTGTCCAAGTTAATTACTGAAATCTTTTCTAAATTTTAAGTTCGTTCTGTCCTTCAAAACGCAAAAAATAATTGTATATTTCAAATGTTTATTTACTTTTGTAGTTGGGTAACCAATAGTAGGCCGCTGCAGGCTAGGGAAGTTTCTTTTGAACGACACTAATGTCACGCTGTTCCAACGACACTAATGTCACGCTGTTCCAAATGTTTCGCTTTGTAATAACTTCAAAATGTATCAGTTTTGAAGACTGCTCTTCTGAATGTTTAACGTGTAAGTTATGTGCAGGGAACACAGACAGATGCAGAGCAGAAATCAGTGCATTGTTGTGGCATAAGGAATGGTAAAACACACACGCGAACAGTTGACAAAGTATCCAGACAAACCACAAGTAGGCTACAGACGCAGGCCGGCATGAGCATTCATGATGTAACTTGTGATAGTGATATTTTGGTCAGCGCTTAAGGGGCCCGCCTCGTTGCACATGTGTTTGTGTGAGTGAGGTATGGTGCTAAGGGTGGCGTCGTATAGGCCATACAACGGTGCGTCGCCTCTACGCTTAAGGCGTTCAGTCTTCGCGAAAAAACAAATTTCCTATGGGACTTTAAGTGGTGACCCTATAGTTTTATTTACGAAATCACTTTACTAAAGTTCAATGCACTACCCTTAAGTGGTTTCACATATATTCGGCTAGTAAATTTTCTGCTATAGCAACCTGAAAATCCCATTTTGACCCATTTTGACGTGCCCTAAAAGGGGATTTCTAATACGCGCGTTGTCTTGAAAGTAGGGGAGAGTAGCCGAAATTGGACCGTTGCCTAGATTGGACCACCCTGGTTTCTCGCCACATAGTGACATTTCAGACTGTTCAGTTGGCTCTACTGCTAGTCGATAGCACCAAGGTCACGCCACACAACGAGCAGTGAGGTGTAGCCATTGTACGCAGCAGGATCGTAGTTTCCGTGGTTTGACAGTTTGTGTT
>PNEQ01076605.1:0-31109 GCA_003012365.1 Medauroidea extradentata | reverse complement strand
TCTTCGACCCACCATAGCATCACCACCCATCAACACCAGTCCCCCCTCTCCCTCCACAACAGTGCAACATGTGAAAGTGATACCCCAGTGCGGGAGTGGCCCCAGAAATGGGGCAACCTTTCGTGTGCGGGTATGGGCAATTTCGCATAAATATCAATTCAATTCTTTCTAAATTCTTTGTTCCCATCTGGCCTAAACTCAGTGCGTAAATTGGTAAGATAATTTTAAGGAATAATTATAAGAGTGTAAATGTATAGAAAGACCCCTAAGGGCATAATATCAAGTCCCATAAGGACATAAAAGACCCAAAAGGGCAATAGAATCATAGTTTATTTTTCCTTTCAAATTTAGTGTTATAAAAACTTCTATTTTTATGTTCTAGTTTTTAACTAAAAATCTTATGTACTTTAAAAATTTTCATGTAATTTAAGATTAACTTTGTATTTTTATGTTCCCCTAATTTGTAACAAGTACTGTAAGTTTTTTGTAATTTTCCTATAATGTATAATTTAAGGCAAAATGTAAATAACTTAAGTATATGCTTGTATCTTTTAAGTATAATTTATAAAGAGCCTCAGTGGCTGAAGATAAATTTATTGTAAAGCAAGATCTTCGGAGAAGAAGAAATCTGAATTGTAAACATGATATGATTTAAATAAAGTTCCCAAAAAAAAAATTACCTGATCATTAAAAAGTTGTTTAGCTGTTTTAAGTACATTTTTGTAGTTATTAAAATAAATGACAAAGTTTTATGATTTGTCATATCCTACTTCAGAAATATAATTTCTTCATTGTCATACTAGATATGCGAATACCCTTTGTCTCACGAAAGACGTTAAACAAAAATTTAGCCCTCCCGTTTCATTAAAATAAATAAAATCCCAACAGAATCACTCTTAAATAAAGCATTTGTAATATGAGAATAAAAATACGAGTTGGTAAGGCGTAATGTTACAACTAGGTGGGTAATTTATTACACATTTTCAACACATAACTGAAACAGGTACTTTCGAATCATTTTCGTTATTAATTTACATTACCACTTGTACATGTCAATATTTTGCGACTCAAATAACATCGTTAAATTTTAATATTGCAATGATCGTCAGTAGTCTTGCAGCATTTGTACCATAGAACATAGCCTTCTTGTACAACTTAATTCCTTAACTTTAACGTGAAACATAGTTCAAATCTGCGGTAAATTTTTCTGTAAAGTTAACGCAAAAGTACCGTAAGGAAGTCCATGTAAACTTCATTGTGAATCGGCCTTATACACATCTATTTGGAAATTGGAACTGCGAATTACGTCGCGACTCCCATCTCTACATGTTCGACCTACTTATACCCTCTAGCATCATGGAACATGCATAAGAGGGCGCAAAAGTTATAAAGTAATAAGTACATTTTAAGAGGTCTGAAGTAAGCACTTTGGAAGATTGCTAGTTAAATACTTTTTTTTTGTGATAATTTTTGTAATGTTAAAAAAATATAGCAACTATTGCTGTTCAGTTGTACATTAAATTGTACGTTTGTAATGTAAATATACTACATATATATATTGAAATACATTTGTAATCTTATAAAAAAAATATAATATATAAGACATAGGATGAATTATTTACTTTGTAGTATATATAATAATACGCCATCTATGGACTTCATAAGACATTATTTAAAATTGCACGAAAGTATGGTAAACCAAAATGTCAGCATAAATTTTTGGCTGTGAATTAGTAATGAGGAAATTTTATATTTTATTTAAAGTATTATGGGAGTTAACCAGGGAGCATTCGGGAAGTTAAACAAACATGGCGGACATTAAAATAAAATATGTCAAAAACGTTTTCGTATTATATAATATGATCACATTTCAAACTAGAAATTGTAGTTCATCTTACTTTTATTTTTAGTTTAACGACATAATAGCTGTTTGAATGATTTTTAAAATCACATTTTGCTGACAAACAGCTCGTAGTATGTTACTGTTTCGGGTACAAGTGGTTTTTAAAAAAGTGTTAATCCAATTTAATGGAAACTTTAGCCATAAAATACCAGAAATCTAAAAATATTATTTTGCATGTATGATACCAGAAGTCGCCTGATACATTGACATGCTTGTGTAGAAACATGTTAAGTTCACTTGGAGATTAGCGACTTGGTGACCAAAGAATTGTGTGGATCACATACATTGCCCGGCGCCACTGTTGAAGAGTCTGTTACCCGGTCGAGCTGGGTCGTAGGCCGTTCGGCAGACGGCCGTATTCCCCTAGTCATCGTCGTTTCTTGGGGCTGTTGAAGGTGTTGGTGCAATCCGGCTGTAACAATGCTGGTAGGTTGTGCTTCAAAGCTGGTAACATCAAGGGGCACTTACTTGCTCTACGATCTATGTAAAATTTAAATACGGGAGGGCACAAAACCTTTCCCTGCACATGTCGGTCACTGGAGTTTAATCTAAACAAAAGTTCCGATATTTAACATTACTGACAATTGAAAACTAAAATGGCTAGAGCAAAGTTTGAAGACCCCAGTGAGTCGCCGTGCGAGTTTCTCGCACACGTCTTGTCACTCAAGCCTCAGGCGAAGACATGAATGGCGTCGGGCAGGAAAGGCATAAACACTGTGTTTCGCGCCAGGCTTACGTTTTTGCCATCCTACATACTAAAAACACAAAACCCTGTTGCAAAAATTAAGAAATAATTAAGAATAAATAACAACGCTTTTCTGCCCTTACTTGCAGTCTTTAAGTCCAATACAATAAACAAATTAAAACATGCACGTAAAATATACTAACACCTCTGGTTCAGCCCCAGCCCTCTGGAAGAACTGCCCGGATTTATAGCAGTTTTCAGTCGAAGATGAGAGGTCATGTGCCGGATCGCCGTTGGCCACGAGAACTGGGCTGTGAGGCGATTACTGTTGCTGGTAGACTCCTGAAGATACGTGTTACTTACTCACTGGTTAGGTGCAGGCCCCTTAACGTTGTCCTATCACTATGGGTGAGGCTGTATCGTACATTAAGGACTACTCTAACCTGATGGAAAAAGTGAAAGCAAGTACAAGGATTACCGGTACCAAAAACCACTTGTATTTAGAAAAAAACACTCTGTCAGCAAAAGGGCACGAACGCTGGTTATCGGCTTCCATCTGGCGAACGACGTACGCTGTCAAAGAGGGCGCGAGGTCTGGTGAAAACTTGCGTGAATTGAAAGTCGGAGAATACCGAAGGTTGCGTGTCAATCCTAGAGGTTTAACAATACAAAAGGTTCCGATAACTTACTTTAAAGTATTGCAATAATAAATGGTTGTCGTCCAAAGAATGATGACCCCAGGGAGACTTACTAGCACTTCACACATCTGATCGGTCGCCTAGGCACGAGCGAACTAACTTTTAGGGTGGCAGGAGAACTCAGCAAGGTCGAGCTCTCGCGCCACCTTGTGTCATTTTGCTGTTACACTTCTAACGGATACATGATAACACTTTCAAAAATATTCAGACATAATTAACAAAAAATTAAACATACAATTACTCTTTTAGAAAAATAAATGTTAAAAAAAAGTTATCAAAATTACCTTAAGAATGGACGACTTGAAAAGAGGCGGAGGTTCAGTCAGGTGTGGGAAAAAATTCCTATCTCCATGGATACTGCAGCCAAAAATAACCTTCATTTAACTGTTTGGCTTCACATGTCTCGGATGAGATGTATGTCAAGAAAATTGATTATTTGTTTTTAATTCGCCGTTTTATCACGTAAACATTAATCTTATGTATTTGTGTATCTTAACCATGAAATTGAAACTAATAATTTTTACCCTTGCGTGTAAATCTATGAATGCGCAACATTTTTGCTTTCTGCAACTATCAACTAACAAATCAGCATGTATGTAAACAAGCTTTGTTTCCCACAGTACTTTTTTCGCTGTGGTGACATCAGAGGGCGTGTACTTCAAGTCGTCCATTGCGTTCACTGCTACGTGAGTCAGTTGACACATTGCGGACACTCAAAAGTTAACATATTAGAAAAAAATTACACAACCACTTTACAAAACAATTAAACTCGTAATTATGTGGTTGACAACTGCTAGTTGTATAAACATAATAAGTACTATTTCAATAAGTGCATTTGGCACGAAACACTCACTTGGATCGGCTCGGCGGGCGTGGCAAGAAATGTTACTGTACTCCTGTGCTCGCTGTCTCCGGCCCGTCATTGCTAGCCAAGGTCATACGAAGCTAGGGCTGAATCGGGTGATGTGTTTCTCGGTCATTGTGAAAAAGCTGTGAGCACTAGATCAACAACGGTCGCTACTGGCACACGTCAATATCATGAAAACTAAACCATCTAATCTGATTCTAAAATAACAAAAATAACTAAACAGATCAAAAGAATCTATAAACAATAATCAGATAAAGATTTATTGCAACAGTACCTAAAAGCAGATTATTCCAGATTTGTTAAATTAAGGTTCTGACCATTATTGAAACAAAGCTCACCCAGCGATATAATACAGTGTTATATTAATCTGCTCGGATAACAGTGTACTTTCCTTGTTTAAAAGTAAAGGTTTATTCGCAGAATGTCGCCTACACTTACCTTGTGTCGGCAAATATGCATACAGGAAAAATGTCATATACCTATGTCTCCGTCAGTACATGATCTGTCTCGGTGACGTAAGGAGCAAGACCATGCCTAAAGTGGACCATATGCTGCTCCAGGCAAACAGGTGTGTACGACACACGGCATCCGCCGTCCTCTCCGGCGTCCATTTGGCTGCTAATGGTACCAGTTAACTGGGACTCGAAGTTAGTCTCGTACCCGTAGCTGGTAACGAATTGACGCGAGCTGGGGTTTTCGGTGAGGAGTTTGACGAAGAAATTTACGCAAGCTGGGGTTGCAGTTAGATGTTAAATTCCACCGGATAGCTCCGGTAAAGAAAAGCTCAGTTCTCCCGTGTGACAGTGGCATGCGCGGGGCACATGCCTGGAAGCGCCAGCCCGTTATTGGAGAACAGGCACTCGGAAAGAGAGACTAATTTACAGGGCCATGCGGCCGACAGCCGTGGCGTGGTAATATACACTCCACGCTCGTCGTCGTAGGTAGATACGCAAGGGAATTTTCGGCGTTCCTCACACCCGTAGCACAGAACAAAACACCAAGAGAAAACACCCTACGCAATACACTGGGAAACTGAGGCTTACAGGTTCCTGCGCCCTGAAGGCCCTGAAGTGGAAATAAAATAAAATGTAAACTTCAATGTATGACGTATTTATTGCACAACACCATACTCCATACTCAATGTAAAAATGATAGTGCAATAAGTGGGGGTCCGGACCTGAGCCCGACCGGTGGACTATGCTGCACAAGAAAAACACCATGTGGGTGAAATAAGAATATAAGCTAAACCCCAGGGCGGACGAGTCACAGGGGGTCGAGGGGCACCTCCGGGCCAATTAAGTAAAATTAAATGTTCTATAATTAAAATGACGCTATTGATACACTACTGGTTGAACACAAGTCTTGAAGTGCCCAGGAGTGACATGTGTCGAACAGTCTCATTCCACCGCTCAGCATTGACTGGCGATTCCTTCCCATGTCTGTGACCTCGTCCGGCCGAGCACGGGATGCAAATACCGACTCACAAAAGACACCTTAAAGACAATGGGGCGAAGGCCCAGAACACTTGTAAAATTATAGCTTGATGATTAAAGTCCCAAATTCGTTTTGTGGGAAAGTTTTTATGAATTTAATTTTCTTGAGATTTCAGTATGTTTTTAAATTACATTACACAAGAGAAAACTGATATTACAAAAGTGATTTTAATAATTAACTGGACATACAAAACACTACAGATTCGAATTGAAGGTTGAATTAAATAATAAAACTTGCAAAAATAATCATAAAATTGGGCAGCAAGGTTGGCTGCGTGGGCGAGTCCAACTTGCCTGCGAGGCGCTGGGGTGTTACTACCATTTTTTAGGTTAGTTACGAAAAGAACGTTAATTATGAGTTTAAATAAACAACAAGGTTACCCCTGGCCTTTAAACACTGCTACCAGTTGGTGGCGTAACCCGCGTTGACATAGCTAGCATTGGGGTGCTAAAATGAGACATGTTAATATAAAGCTACTTTACTGGATTTTACGTCAACGGGGCACTATCCCACCAATAAACGGTAGTTATTATAGGCTGACAGACACACTGCATGCATTCGACATCGCGGGGGCGGCGTCTGGGCGCTGCTACCTCTTAGTGCATGTGGTCGGGCAATTTCCAACATGTGGAGGTGGTACTGCCGCCTCTGCCGTTCCAAATCAGTGGGCGTGGTTCACACGACGGGCTATGTTGGTAGAGGGGCGCTGGTCTCGCGCATCAAAATATCTGGATTGAACTAAATGAGAGCTGTCCTGCACGGCAGAGGAGAGCGGAGGACAGATTGCCCAATAGAGACAGCTCGTCAGGTAGAGCTAGCCTTTGGTGAGCGTGTGCCGTGTGACCAACGACCGTGGTGATAGCTGATTTAACCCCCTCTAGCTCGGCGTCTCAAATATGCAGGGGACTCTTTAGGCGTTCCCCATGCTTCGATGTACAGACAACAAGACACTCGCCAGTGATTTCTGGTGCCTGGACGCCCAGGTAAACAAGACAAAACACTACAAAAACTCGCGGGTTTTTAGGATTCCGTAACCTTACCGCCGTAAACCGACAAGAAAATAAATAACACACATACTTTCTGAGGTGGTTATTATTGATAAATCACTGTGTATACATACAGCATAATCACTATGGTGGTGGCTGAAGCATGCCCAGACCTACGCCCATCCAGTGGGAGAAGCTGCACAACGAAAACAGCCATGTGGGCTGGAAGTAAAATTTTAGTGATATTAAGCCCCTGGGCGTCGCGAGTGGCAGGGTTAAAGGGGGTAACTCCTTGCACGTAAACCAAATTAAGTGAAAAAATTCCAGAGATAAGAAAAATTAGACTATTGATACGCTATGAGTATTTGAACAATGAATTGCCAGTACCCAGAGCGACTCAGAGTCGACCTCCTTCTTACGCCACTAGCAGCCAACTGTCGAGTCCATGATGGTGTACCTGCCTCGCCCGACTGGTTGCGGCACTCCATTGAATTTGCCCTGGGGTGATATACATCTGTCATCTGGTGCTGTAAATCCCACCAGGTGTAGTGCTATATCCATTTTTGTCTTGTAAACAGCATGCCGTTGTCCATCAGAAGCATGCGTGGGTATCCCCACCTGGCAAAGAACTCTGCCTCCAACATCCTGACGATTATGGTTGTCTTGTCGTTGGACACTGCGAACACTTCTACTCACCTGGTGTGAGATCTGTAACTACAATGATGAACTTCTTCCCACCCTTGCTGCATGGGTAGGGGCCCATGAGGTCCAGGACCATGGTGTCCATCGCGTTGCTAGGCATCCTCGGCTGTTGCTACTGGCCATCTGCACATCTGCTTTTGATCTGATTGCAATACTGGTATTCTTACATGTAACTATAGTCTGGCAACTCGCTCCAGACCAGTGGCTGTGACAGCGGAGGTTGGTCAGGGTCTGTGTGCTGCCTGGATGGGCTGTGGTGGGCGAAGTACAAGACAGTGGAGCGCTCTGTCATTGGGACATGCGAGCCTGCATTTCGCACACTCGACTTCCAGGTAGCCATCAACGGTACGCCAGTGAGGCACCTCGCCTCTGATACACCTCTCGACCAGCTCTCATGTGAACTGGTATTGTTGCTGTGCAGACCATATCCGGTATCGCAAATCGCTCAGCGTAAGTTCCTTTGGAACTGTCATATGATAGCACTGGGGAGTCTCACACGAACTGAGCGGGTAACTGCCAGTCACTGGGGAAATAGCTCCCCCCACCCCTCCTTATCACTGGCGACAACCTTTTGGGGTTCCCGCGACAGTGTGTCAGCAAGCTCATTCTCCACTCCAGGCACATGTTGAACCACAAAGTCAAATGGTTGTAGGAAGAGGGCCTACCTGGTTAGCTTGCTATGGGCCTCCCTTGTAGAATGCAACCAGACTAGGCATCTGTTGTTTGTACGCAATGTGAACCGCTAGTATTCTAAAACCTGCCTGTACTGTTTAGCGGTCCAGACAACAGTGTGGCCTTCGCACTTGTTCACGTCGTAACGTCGCTCGATGGCACCGATCTTCGCACAGCTGAAGTCTATGATCCTATGCTCATTGTTGTCCCCATATTAGTACAGAACAGCACCAAGTCGCAGTTCACTTGCGCCTGTCTGCACGTAGAGGTGCCTGCTGGGATTATGATGTGCCAGTTTGGGACACTCGCTGAACCTGTCCTTTACCTCGTCAAAGGTGCTATTATGGTCGGCTGTCTATTTGAGTGGTCTGGCCGGTGACAACATGTCTGTCGGCTGTGCTGTTACTAAGGCGAAATCGCGTATGAAGTCGTGCAACTAGTTGATGAGTCCGAAGAATCTCCTCAGCTGTTTTTGTGTCCAGGGTACCAGCTAGTCTTTGTTTAACTGGATCTGTTCTGGTGTATGTTGACTTCCCTCTGCATCTACCAGATGACCGAGTAATTTGAGACAATTCTGTGAAATTTTCTCGGAAAGAAATAGGTTTAGATTGTAAACCTGGGCATGTCAGTTTAGAACCGCATGCAGACAGCTAAATATTTCAATCATAGTGTTTTATTATTTCTTATATTATTATATTTATGAGGATGGATTTGTGAGAGCTGTTACTGCCCTAATTTGTACTTGAATATGTATGGTTTGTTTCATATTTATCTACTTGTTAAATAGTTACCGGTAGTTCTTATGTCGGGTCGCGGCGAATGCGAGCGTTGTTAGGTGTGCCGATGAGCGATGCGCCAGGATAGAGGAATATGACTTATATGAGGACTACCTAGTAGAGCAGACGTGGTAGAATTCACGACGTGGCTATATCTGGGAAGCTTATATCGCTGGGAATAACTATGAGTGTTTCTTATAGAAGATTGTGTGTGTACATGCAGGGTAATGCATGAGAATTGCCAGATCTGGGTTGTGGCTTGCGGAATGACACAGCTAAACAAGCGACGGAGGTGCGGTGGTCAAAATCAACAACATCAAGGCTACCAGCATAGACTGTGTTCATTCTACATGACGATGTCACGCAGAAAAAACGCTTCGTGCTTCCATTGAAAATATTTGTGCAGGAATATTTAACATATGAGCCAGCTCTTGTTTTGTTTGCCAAGTCCCGGGCAGTGTTGTACAACTAAACTGTTAATAGTGTGTGTCTGCTTCTGAAATTATGTCGCTCGCCGCAGAATAGGAAATTTAAGTAGTAAAATAAATTTAGAATTTGTCAACATTTATATAACTGGCCAATGTGTTGAGAAATTGTTTATTACAAAGCACTGGTACCACCACTGTAACTTTGTAGGAATTTATAACTAGCATATTATTTATTTTAAATAAAAATTATATCAAGTTCTCCAGGATATGATTGATCTTCATTATAACCTATTATAGGCGCTCGACAGGAGAATAAATCAGTTCAGATGTGTTTGAAACTGTAATGTTCCCAGAATTAGTTTTTTAGGGTGTCGTCTACTGTTATATGAGTGAGGCAATTGTGACGACATCCTACCATAGGGCATGTTACCACAACTGCAGCATTCTGCTCCATTTGACTGATTGCTGTTTCTGTTTGTTATTTGTTATAGTGTCACCATGACCAGATGGGTGTACAAGGTCGATAAGGATATTTTGATAACAACGGTGAGCACAGTGGGTATTGCGGTAATAGAAACAGACGGCATAGAAGTACTGCGAAAGCAGATGTCTGTGGTCTGTAAGGAGGGCACGAAGTTAATAGCAACCGGCGAGGGAGAGAAATCGGGTCAGAAAGAGCAACCTAATTTTGCCGAATGCATTTTGCAAAATGTTGCCTCATCTTCCTTAGCTACCATCAGTAACCTACATGATTTAGATATTGACAGTTTGTTGCAATTTTGGTGCAAGTTGATAAAGTTTTGCAATTGAATATTTTTAAGAGTGAAATTATACTGTGGCTAACATTAATTCCTTAATGCAGTGATATCAGTATACGTTTTCTGATGGACGGTATAGTGAATGAGGAAGACTGGCAAACGGTTAAATGTAATCTGTGGAAAGAATTATGTCACTGTAGATTATTGAGTGATGTAAAACAAAAATTTGTGAAGCGATTTCAGAAGCCAAAAGAAAATACTTTGGAATTTGTACAGTCTGTTGTTGATGCTAAAGAGACATTAGCTGTAAAATTAGGTGAAAGAGAATTAGTGGAAGTCTTGTTTAAATATGTGTCACCGTTAGTCAGGGTGCATAGCGTTGGCTTAAGCATGCCTTTTAGCTTAAGTGAAATACATAACTGGGCTAAAGAGGTAGAAAACAAGTTAGTTGTTACATGAGAATATGACAAGGAGATGTTGGCAGAGGTTAAGAAATTATATCAACAGAATTCTGAGGGGCATAACGAGAATATTAATTTGAATAAAAATCTCCATGGCAGGAAAGACGTATACGTAGATGCTTAGATTGTGGTCAGGAGAGTCACTTAAGGGCACGCTGTACGAAACTCCAAAAGCCTTTAAAATGTTTTCAGCGTGGAAAGGTAGGGCATTTGGTCAAGTCTTGCCGGGTTAATTTTTCTGTGTTTAAACATTTTAAAGGGGAAAGTCAGAGCATTAGAATAATAAAGATAGGGGACAAAGAAATTGCAAATATGAGGTGAAATGTGCCACTGTAAGAATGGGAAAAGGATAAACTGATGGTAGACGTAGAGGTAAAGGGTAATAATGTTAAGGCTGTGTCTCAATTCACTCTGAGAGTTGACGTGCTCTTGGTGAGGCCAGAGAGGTGTGGTGTCGTACTACATACCATGTAGGTTTAGTAACGCAAACACCTGAATGTGCCGGCTGCTCGCTGCTGCTGTGAGGGCGCAGGTCTACCGCCCATGTGGCGATGTCCTCTCTGTGTCCTCCACGCCGGAGATGAATGGAGCATTGGTCCTGTGTATGGCTGGTTGGGGTGACTAGCTCCCGAAGGACCAAGAAGTGGCCGTGGCCAATAACACTCGCGGAATAAACTTCATTGCGATTTATTGTGATACTGGTCCACACAAATTATTGTACTCTCGTACGTTAAGCAGTCCCACACACAAAGCCTGTGGTCGGCTGAAGATGCACGGCACGCACTCGCGTACACGACTATGAAAATGTTTACATGGATGCTTAAACCCCTGGGCGAAAAGAGCTTGCAGGGACGGGGGTGGCGCTACTCCTCGATGCACAAAAATGTATGTTACTGATCCAACGAAAATAACTGACTATTGTAAACTAAAAGGTTCAAGAGTTGAAGGTCGAGGAGCCGCGATGAGCGTGGCCACCTCCCTCACGCCCGGAACAAAACTAAATAATAATGGCGGTCACCCGCGCTAGCTAGCGGGGGTGCGTGCCAAAAATGACCTCGTGACCGCTTTACACAAAAGTGTAAATAAACCAATACATCAAAATCCTTGAAAAATCACATGATACAATTCTGAACATTACAATACATTAACATACTGGTTATTACTGAGAAACATAAATTTATTGACACTTAGGGAAATTATTTATTAATGCCTCCCGCTCCGGTTAGCTTGTTAAACTGTCTTTCTGAGTCCGAGCTGGCATGAATGGGAAAAACAATCATATTTCTGTACATGGCTCGCTTGGTATTAACACTGAAATTAAATTATTTTTAATTCGTTTGGCACACATTCCGTCGCCATTACATCTGTTAGGTTGTCACTCTGGGCTGCGCTCCGCGTTTTGGAGTTCTGTAGCGGAATAATTAGCACTTTTTATTTTTACACCTAGCGTTGCACAGCGGTGGTTATGAACGTAAGGATTTATTTCATATGTTCTGACATACTTGGATCTATTGAATACACTCCCGCACTCCTGATTTTGGGACATGTGCCCCGGCATCCTCGCGCTTGATACTGCCAAACGCGG
This sequence comes from Medauroidea extradentata, assembly GCA_003012365.1. Taxonomy (NCBI): domain Eukaryota; kingdom Metazoa; phylum Arthropoda; class Insecta; order Phasmatodea; family Phasmatidae; genus Medauroidea; species Medauroidea extradentata. The sequence goes on along the minus strand of PNEQ01076605.1, from coordinate 19,093 downwards.
TGATGTTTTGTGAAACGACCAATGCCTCGAGTCACTGATATGCTAGGGTGTTGTGTGGTAGTTTTGTTTGGTTGGATTTTGCGTGTCTGAATAATTTTCTTTGTTTCGTTATTCGGGCCACGTGGTTGCATGAACCTAACCACTCCCTTGACTTCCCTGGTTCCGGGACTAGTCAAGGCGCGTTCCGTAGTTTTCACGAGCGCTGATGGTGCTGATCGGTGTTGTTTTGGCTGTAGCGCCTGGCACGTACGGTCGCTAAGATAGTGGGCCGTCGGCACACGTCAGAGTGCTCTCTCCCGCTTTCTCTCTCGCGAACACGTCAGAGAGAGTGCTCTCTGGTCATCTCAATTTGTTGGCGAAAGTGCGAAAGAGCGAGAGAACGAAACTGTTCATTCGCTGCACTCTCTCGTTCTCTCTGGCGCACGCCATCTTGACTACAACTATGGTTTGAGGTTATTGGAGAAATATGTGTCACAAATTAAAAATATTTCAATATTTATGCATAAATAAATATTTCCAAAGGACAGTTAATTATGGCGAGAAATCGTATAAACAATTTCTGCCGTAATATAAATTTAAATGCACAATATACAAAATTACGGCATCGCTTATAAATAGTAATTCGCGACTTGAAATACAATGCTGGTAAGTATAAAATTGTTATATGAATTGCCTACAAATATATTTCGTGTTTATAACTTGCATTAATAAAATTTACGCACTAGTCACTTTTGCATTATTGTTTGTTTACAAACTCCAGAGTGCATAGTCCCATTTGAAGAGAGCGAGAGTGCCAGAGAGTTCTCTCTCGTGGTAATGCAAAAGAGTGCTCTCTCCAGAGAGTACTCTTTAAATTGGGACACGGCCTAAGGCCTTATTGGATACGGGAGCAGCTAGCTGTTTTGTGAGTAAGGAGTTCGCTAGTAATATCGTTCAGGAATGCCCAGAGTTAAAGAACCATTTGAAAGTTTGAAGAAGGGTTTACATTATATGTGGCAAATGGAGTCTCGTACAAAGTTAGTATCAGACTATCTTTGCCTGTAAAAATAAATAAGTATTCCTGGAATAAGAATTTCTGGGTGGTACCCGGGTTGATTAATGAAATTATTATATTTTTCCAATTCTTAAATAAAATGCAGGCAAAAATTGTCTTCCAACACAAATCATTGCGATTTTCCTTCATTCCTATAGGAAATGAAATAAGTTTAAATAGAGGGGAATCTGGTAAAAATATGTGTGTTGAGCAAATTGCTAACGATTGGATGTTACTCGAAGTAACCGCAAGAAGTTAAGATATTAAGTGAGTCACCAGTTCGTTTAAAGCCATATCGATGCACTCCCCCCAAATTAAAAGCTATATGCGATGTTATTGAGGAATTAAAAAGAAGGGCTCAATAGAGAGTCTAATTTGGCTTTTGTGTCACCAGCTTTCTTGATACCTAAAAAAAAAAAAAAAAACAGCCCAGACAGTATAGACTGGTGGTATATTTTCGCCAAATTATTATTTTTTTATATAAGGAGCCGAAAGAGGTTTTCGGCTCCCACCAAAAGATTTATTGTGTTGGTGACATACATCATATCATATGATAGCCCATACCAACAATAATGTGTCCTAGGGGGCAAACATCTATGAGGGGGTGTACGGTGAGGACTGCTGGGTGGCACGGAGATGGCGAAGATGAACGGTGGTGCACGCGAAGGCGGAGATGGCGTGCACAATTTTCCAGGTGAAGACAGTCGGCGGTGGAGCGGCGAAGGTGGAATGGAGATGGCGGGAGCGGAATGCAGTCATTAGTAGAAGCCGGTGACGATGATCCTCGGTGAGGCAGCGATGGAAGTACTCGGTGGGGAGGGTGCGGGTGTCAGGAGTGGGCGGAGCCTGGGTTATCCACCGGGATCCCCTGCGGCGACGTCGGCAGGTTCTTCGGCGACGGAGGCGGCCAGGTGGTCAACGCTGAGGAGCGGCCGGCGAGGGTGCGTCGTGGGCGGGGACGGGCCGCCCAATTGCCGGATGTACGGGTTGGGATGAGTAACGCAGGTGGAACGGAATTTGGTTGCAGCGGAGGCTAAGATGGTATGAATGTGGGGTAGATGAGAGCGGTCAAGGTGTGTTTGGTGGAGTGTAGCGCGTGGGAGACCAAGGGTTAGGCGGAGACCAAGGGAATACAAATGGGTTAGGGGGCGAAGGTTGAAGAGGGAGGAGTGGCTAGCGTAGGTAAGGACCGGTATGACGAGGGAGCGATAGACTGTGATACGGGTGTCGAGAGGAGTACCGGAGCGGGGGCGAAGAATAGGGGCAAGTTGGGATAGGACAGCACGACACTTGGTGACCACGGATGAGAGGTGGGGGATGAAGGTGAAGCAGGAGTCGAGCGTAATGCCCAGGTAACGGACAGTTGGGGACCAAGGAATGGAAGTGGAAGACACAGAAGGCGGGTGGTCAAGATGAGGGTGGTAACGAGAGAACAGGATGGCGGTGGACTTGGAGTGATTGAGACCGATGCAGTGTCGGAGGAATTGGGAGTTGAGGGAGGTAAGGCCACGACTGAGGCACTCCCCAAGAAGGCGTTCATTGACGGAGGAAGCGAGGAGACAGGTATCGTCGGAGTATTGGACTAGGTAGGTGCCAGGTGGAGGAACTAAGTCGGAGATGTGGAGGGCGAAAAGGAGAGGGCTGAGGACGGAGCCCTGCGGGACCCCGGCAGGGATAGGTCTGGGGGGAGAGAGTGTCCCCTCCACGCGCACCCGAAAGGATCGGCCATCCAGGTACGAGCAGAGGAGACGGACGAAGTGGGGAGGAATAGGAGTAGAGGACAGGCGAGAAATGAGGTCGGCATGTGGGCGCGGGCGAGGTCAAGGAGCACCATGCCCGTGTGTTGCCGCCTGAAGAACCCCAGGACCACCAGGTGCTCCACATGGGCAATGGCATGGGAAATGGAGTGGGACGGGCGGAAATCGAACTGGTGAGGCGGAAGGAGGGATGAGGATGAAACCACAGGAAGAAGACGGGCCAGGATGACCCTCTCGGCGACCTTGGAAAGAATAGAGAGCAAGGAGATGGGCCTGTAAGAGGAGGGAAGAGGCGGGGGCTTACCAGGCTTGGGGAGAGGAACCACGATGGAAGATTTCCAGCAGGAAGGGAAGTGGCCGAGAAGGAGCAAGGCATTGACGAGGCGGGTGAAGAAAACGATGGCTTTGCGAGGTAAGGCACGGAGGACAGGAGTAGGGAGATTGTCGGACCCTGGGGCGGAGGAGTGGCGAAGGGAAGAGAGCAAGAGACGGATTTCGGAGGGGCGAGCAAGAGGAAAAGGTAAGTTCGAGGGCAGGAGGGGAAGGGTGACATGAGAAGAGAGGGAGGGGGAGGGTGCCTCATCGTCCGAGGACTCCGAGGAGGAGAGGCCGGTAGGAGCAGCGGAAACGAAGGTAGAGTGAAGGTAAGACGAGAGGGCGAGGGACCTGCCAAGAGCGGATTCAGCGATGCCGGTGGGAGTGGTGAGCAGGGGAATCTGGGTAGGAACTGAACGGAGGCGGCGAAGGTGAGACCAGACGGAGCCAGAGGTCGCCGAGAGAGCCTGTAGACGACGAGTCTCCCGAGCAGATCGCCATTCCGCGACCAACTGGAACTGCCAAAGTGCTGTCAAGGCAATTTTGGGCGGCGTGTAGCTCTGGTCAACATATGAGAAGAAGAAGCAGTTTACCTGATTAGGTGGTGGTAGCAAGAGCATTGGTTTCGCCGGGTTCTGGAAATCTATCTGTTCGAATGGTCAACTTGTCGTACAGGGCAATCCCGCTTGAGGAGAGGGTCATAATAGACAAGTCTCCCAAATAACTACAACGGCAAAGGAGCCATCAAGTCAGGCGACCTTTTAGGGCCAATGCCAGAACCACTCAAGGAACTGCTGACTAGATGCAAAGAAAACCTGAACTGGAGACAAGAAAAGGCTGTTATAGAAGAAAACTTTCTAATGTGGGCCACTTGACCTTGGCAGAACATCGGTTGCACAACACCACATTGATACAGGAGAAGCTAGGCCAATCAAGCAACCCCCAAGGCGACTGCCCCTGGCTACACATGAAACTGTGGATGGTATCTTGAAGGAAATGGAGGACTTGAATGTGATCGAACCGTCGGTCAGCCCTTAGTCGTCACCTGCTGTGCTAGTTAAGAAGAAAGATGGGACCACAAGATTTTGCATGGATTACTGCCGGCTGAATGAGGGGGCCAAAAAGGACTGTTATTCCCTCCCCCGGATTGATGACACACTGTACAGCCTGACAGGGTCACAGTGGTTCTCTACACTTGACATGAAGAGTGGCTGCTGGCAATGTGAGGTGGCACAAGAGGACATGGAGAAGACAGCCTTCTCTGTGCAAGGAAAATGAACTTGGCAATTCAAAGTCATGCCGTTTGGCCTATGCAAAGCCCCTGCTACCGTCGAACGACGAATGGAAAAGATCCTATTTTTAGATGTTTGCCAAATTTACTTGGATGACATCGTGGTCACAGGTAAAACATTTGAAGAACACCTTACCAGATTAGATTCTGTGATCCAGAAAGTGGCTGCAGCAAATCTGAAACTGGTTCCCTAAAAGTGCCACCTGTTCCAAAAGAAAGTTAGTTTCCTAGGGATGGGTATCAGCTGATGGAATCCAGACTGACTCAGAAAAAACCAGGGCAATAAAAGACTGGCCACAACCAACAGACAGGACACAGATGAGAAGCTTTCTTGGACTCTGTGCTTATTATCGGCGGTTTGTACTTGGATTTGCCACGATTGCCAAGCCACTACATGATGAGTTCACTGAAGCCCAAAGAAAATTTCTGTGGACCCCTGAATGTGAAGCATATTTCAGAAAATTAAATGAAGTGTTAATGTCCCCTTAAGTTTTCCAGTTTTAGGCTTCCCCGATATTAAAGGCGAGTTTATATTAGACTCAGATGCGAGTGATGTAGGCACCGGTGCTGTGCTATCACAGGCTCAAGATGGAGTAGAGAAATCTCTAGAATATTTCAGCAAAGTGCTGCAGAAACCAGAGAGAAACTATTGTGTCACTCGCAGAGAGTTATTGGCAACGCTGATGTCCATATCACATTTTCACCACTACTTATGTGGCAGACACTTTACTTTGCGAACTGATCATTCTGCTCTATGCTGGCTACTGAACTTTAGGAATACAGAAGGACAAATGGTTCGATGGATACAACACCTTCAAGAATACAATTTCGATATACAACATCGATATGGTCGTTCCCATAATAATGCAGATGCATTTTCATGCAGGCCTTGTGACCCCAACTGTCACCATTGTGAACTGAAAGAGGAGAAAAGTGGAGGAGTGTGCTATGTTAGAACAACAAGGCTTCAAGCATCAAAGGCCGATGGGTAGTACTCCTGAACTGACAGCAAAATAAAAGAAGAAAAACGAAATAACCCAGACTTGTTCCCAATACTGAATGGGAAAGAGCAGGACCACTGGCCAAAATGTCAGGAGCTGTCTGAAAAGAGTGCTACAACTGAGGCATATTGGGCACATTGGAATTCACTTGTTCTGAAGAATAGTGTCATATACCGGAACTGGGAGAGTGCAGAAGGCAGACATGAACACCTACAGTTGGACTTCCCAGTGAACAAGATCCCAGAGGTACTGAAGGAGTTCCATTATTCAGTGTCTGGAGGTAATTTTGGCATTAATAAGACACTCAACAAGGTTCTAGAGAGGTTTTACTAGCTTCATTGCCGTGAAGATGTTGACAAATGATGCCGAATGTGTGAAGACTGTACCACAAAGAAACGTCCGAGGATCAGAGGCCGAGGTCGTCTCCAGAAATACAATTTCGGTGCCCCATTCGAGAGAATGATGGTCGACATATTGTGTCCATTACCAGTAACCGAGAGAAACAGTCGTTACTTGTTGATGGTGAAAGATTATTTCACCAAATGGCCGCGGGTTCTTCCCATACCGTATCAAGAAGCGAGCACAGTGGCTGATGTACTGGTCGAACACCTGTTCTCAAGGTTTGGGGTGCCATTGGAGCTTCACTCGGACCAAGGGCGGAATTTCGAAGCGGTCCTTTTCCAAGAAGTGATTAAGATAATGGGTATAACGAAGACCCGAACCACAGTCTGATGGAATGGTCGAATGCCTACATCGCACCCTGGAGCAATATCTATCCATATTTGTTTCTGCTAATCAAAAGGATTATGATTCTAAAGTACCACTGTTTCTGTCAGTGTACCGCTCTGCCGTTCACGAAGCAACTATGGTAACACCTGCAAGAATTATGTTTGGAAGAGAGCTCCATCTCCCGAGGGACCTGATGTTTGGACGACCGGCGGAGAAAGACCTGATTGCATCCCCAGTATATGGCAGCGAATTACGTCGCAGGGTGGTTCACACTCACAACTTTGCCCGGCCACACCTTAGGATCAATACCGACAGGATGAAGACTCGCTACGATAGGAATGCACTGGATGGAACATTCCAAGAAGGACAACTGGTGTGATTGTTCAACTCCCAAAGAAAGAAGGGGCCTTGAACCAAGCAGCAGAAGAATTGGGAAGGCCCTTATGAAATAGTGAAGATCAATGATGTGGTGTTTCGGAGTGTTCATCGTGGATCTCGGACGAGAGGACCCGAAGTTGTCGGGCTGCTTCATAGTGGAAATCCCGACGAAGTACGTCATAGAGACCTGTTTCAACTGCGCTTTAACCCTATGAGACTCAAGTTACGTCCTAAGCATGATGTAATGTATATTTTTAGACTCCTGTAATTCTATGAATCCTCGGAGTTTAGCCAAAGTGTATAAGGCCCAAATCAACATATTGGGGGAGAATTCGCTATTGGTCGTACTAGAAGAAGGTGTTATGCTTGTGGAGAGAGACTGGTGAAGACATCTTGGTGATGTCAGAGTCTACTGTGAGGTTACAGGCTCGTACCTTTGGAGCAGTATTGAGCGGAACAAGAGGACTGGTGCTGCGGGTCGATGGACAACAAGGAGCTGCGCGACAGGAGTCGAACTGAAGACCTCAGGAGTGAAAACAAGGGTGCGCTCGGGGTGCTGTGCAGCACATGGTGAGCCATCACCACTTCGGACTGATAAGGTTGTACATTGTCACTATTTGAGAGACTGTTGATTGGATATATGACTGAACTTTTATTGTGGTTTGTAGTCTTTGATTAATGGTGAATATTCTTGTGCTTTAATTGTTAGAGTTAGTTAACATTTCTGTTGCACAGTAGTAATTGTGTGCATAATTAATTTTGTTGTGAAAGTTATAGTTGATTACTGTTTTGTGTATATTTGTAAGCTTTGTAAGCTAGTATATCAATAACTTAATTCAACTCTTTTATTTCTAATTATAAGACCTCTATCCCAAAAAGCTCAGACAATTGCCCACATTTAAATTTTTGCTTAATCTTGTAACAATATTTATAAAACTAAGTGCATAGAAAATTAATTACATATTATGTCAGTTTGTTAATTTCAGGCGTAAACAAGAAAAATAATTATTTCTGACAATATTTTCTTGAAGTTTGGAAATAGTCACTGGAGCGGGCTAGTGTAGCGCGAGACTAGCTGCACTGTCTGCACCTGTGTGTCTCATTAGTCCTCAATACAGCCCAGGAATATTAAGCAAAAATAGAGGGGTTAACTAAACAAAATCTTTGAAAGCTGATTTTTGTTACAAAGTGTTCTTCAGGCATGCTTTTTTAACATACCAAAAGTCTCCAAAAATAAAACTTGAACTTAATATATATTTTTTTACAGTTTAAAATGTTATATTTTCCTAGTCTGTTAGCATTCTGACATGTGTTGTAATTGCAGTGCACATTTTTAGAGAGTAATTAATATGACAAGGAGTGAATTTATATGTAAAATAATATATAGCCTAACATACTGTTAGGTATATAATGCAATATAAAGAAATGTTCACAATTATAATTTAAATTTATTGTAACCTTATCTCAGTAACCAACACTTTTGAACTTGTTATCTTTATCTTTTTATGGCCAGTTCTTTACACTTACTTGTGCGCCAGTAAAAAATATATACATTATTCATGAGAATTAAATAAAAGTGAGGAAATTGGAGTGGTAGCAATGTTTGTTATGACAGTAGCGCAAGGGATAGCCAAACTGCAGCACATGTCTCCCGGCGACATCCTGTCGTCGCATTGCGAACAAAGTCTAACAGAGTCATTGTTGAGAGTGCATCCTTTCGCATTGTGTCAAGTCACGATTTCAGAATGTATACTTGAGAATAACTACGTGTAGGCCAATTGCAAATGTGTTTGAAGCACTGATAAAATCTTCGTCAACGGAGTTACGAGTTTAGGTAACATACAACACAGTTGTTAAATATAGTGTTGGTGGAATAGGCTGTACAACCTTATATTAAGTGTGTCCACTGCAGTATTTCGATAATGTCAGCTAAATGAAAATAATAGTAAAATTATAGAGCTACGAATCTTTTATGTCGGCTATTAAGAGTGAGATTTTTTGAACGAGAGAGCTTTTTCTACTAAAAACTATTTTTCTTACATATGTAAAAATAAAGCTCGTTTTGAAAAACAATTCCTAGAGTCACAAATAATTGTTTTGCTTCTTTAGTGTTCTATTATAAATTGTTACAAATTATGTAACATCTCAATTAGCTTGTACAAAGTAAGCAGTCAACCATGTTGGAGGACAATCTGTAATTCCTCACACCACTGCAATCTTCAACCATATTGTCATGTTACAGTAAATTATATGTTTGAAATACCACTAGGATAATGCATTTGTGTTCACTTCTTGTGCACATACCCTCCTGACAGTTAGAGTGTGATAAATATTGGAGTATCGCAGGTTATCATTTATTCACGAAATTACGTAAATTATTTTGAAATAGCTTTAACGTGATACATTTCATGTTGCATTCATCAGTCAAACAAAAACGTGGTTAATACTTTAGTACGAAATTCATACTCTATCGGTATTCATGATTTTTGTTTTTATCTTTATCTTATATGTATAGATTTTTAATTACAGTAGTACAAAAGTGACTTAACCTACAGGGCCAATGAATTAATTTGCGAATAGTATGCAGCTGAAGTGAAAAATGTCCAACTGTTTGTTGTGCAACCAATCACTTACAGTTGTAAATACAGTCACAGTAAGAAAAGGACTCAATACACTATCAGATGCAAGTAGAATTAGGCAAGATGGCCTGGAAAACAATTTTCAATCTGTTAAACCTCTTAAACTGCATGTCGATTGTAGAAAACAGTATACTATACCATCAGTTAAAAAAAAAAATGGAGAGAATTAAACGAAACCAAGAGCGTGGTGTACACGCATCGGCTAACCATTACTACGTTCGCAAGTCCCTGACTTCGATATTAAAAAAAAAAAAAGAATTGTGTGATTTGTGCAGAAGATGCAGACATCGTTAAAGAAAAAAGAAACCTCAAAATAGACGAGATGATATTCGCGTCATTCATACAATTGGGATAAATTCAACTATTGTGAATGCAACTCATGCTAGGAATTATGACAAGGGCAGGATTATACTTTCGAGAGTAGAAGGGGAGTTTGACCTAGTTGCAGCTGAAGGTAGATACCACAATTTTTTTTTTTGCCAGTCTATGTGCGACAAGCCAGCGCAATTCGTCTGGAAGGCTTCCTGATGTCCAAAAACACGATCTTTTCTTGAAAGTTTGTCAAGACTTTGAAAATAATTATGACTGTCACTCTTCACTTTCACAGCTGTTTGACCGGCTCAATGCTACGTTTGAAGAGATTCACCATTCACAAAGTTGTATTTCAGAAAGAAATTAGAGGAACATTTTGGAAGTAGGATTATTTTGACCCAAGTACCTGGATGTGATGCCATTTTCTGCTTTCGTGAAACTGCAGATAGGACAATTCACAAAAATGGTACAATGAAATCCGCCTCAGCAACCAAGAAGATGAACGTATGAGGATTGTAGAAACACCTGCCAATATAATATGTGAAGATATTTATTCAAGAGTTTATGATACTAATGTTTGCAAACTGGGATGTGATTTCAAGGAAAACTTATTAATGTCAGAAAGTCTTGTAACATTTGTCAATACTGTTTTGGGTAAAAACAGAAATTCAGTTAAGTAACTCTAGAAGAAAGAAGGCAATATCTGAATTAATTATATTATCTTGTCGGCCTCGGTCTTACGTTTCACCCCTTTTGTTGGAACTATGAGTGTTCTTACACAACAATTATGTTTCCAGAAATCTTATAGATGTTTCGAGTAGCTTGGGATTTTCAATTCGGTACTATGAAATCCAAAGATGTGAATACTCTATTCTTGTTTCAGAACAGGAAGAAACACATTCTGATGGGTTCGTTCAATTTGCATTTGATAATGCAGACTTTAATATACATACCATTGATGGACACACTACATTTCATAATATGGGAGGCATCATGTGCATTACTCCTAAAAAAAAAAAGTAAGCACACAGAGAGAAAGACAAAATTGCCAGGTACAAGTAAATATTGTGGTCCACGAGGTAGGACAGGGTGTTACATTATGAAAGACCCTCTCTTCTAGTGGTCCAGAAAGAATCACCATTCGAGATGTGGACATCACTCGTGGCACTCATATACATAAACATCTTGATATTTTGTGGGCAACTGGTTCAACACTCATAAAATTTCCAACTCCTAGCTGGAATGGCTTCGTGCAAAGTACTATGCTAAACTGTGGGAAATATAATGTTAGTGAGATGAAAATACTTCCTTTTGGATTCCACTAACTGGGGATGGAAAATGAAAAATGGGCATTTGATCCCTATTACGTGTGTCTTGGCTCCGGCTTCTGAAGTGCTTCTTAATCTTACTAACTGCAATTGCAATAAAGGCTGCCAGAGAGCTTGTCAAGGTCGATCTACTGGCCTCCAGTGTTCTTTCATGAGTGACCATTCAGAGGGGACGATTGCAGTAATGTACTTCTTAAGGCAGATCTACTAGAAACCAGTGCTTTGCTGAATGATGATGATGGACTTTTTGAATAGGAAGTGACATAGGTGATCAATAAATGCTAATGAAACTTTCAAGCTTTATCTCTCAAATTTCAACGTAAAACTTGTATGTAATTCAGTGTGTGTTCCACCGAAATCATTAATAAGATACTGTATTTCTCTTACAAGCATACAACATTTTACAGTTACAGTATATTGAATCTTGGAAATAACATCGTTTGGTATTAAAAAAGCTCGCAACAAATTTTTTTTCGGGTACAGATTATTTACAATACTTTTCACATCGCCGCAATATATTTTGTATATTATCCACAACATTAAGTGTTTATTCTTGATGGGTATTCTATTGCACTTGAAACGTAAGAATTCTAAAATTAATTTTAAATATGTCTCATAACTTTCTTACCAAACGTATAATATTTTAATAATACTGTAGTGTAAAAAATTGTTTATATGGAATGAAAATTTTCCATGAAATTTAATGTTTATATGAATCATAAAAATATTTCAGGAAAACTTTTTTTTTACTTTTATATTTAGGCATATAACAACTTTGAAAATTCAGAATTTTAAAATAAACAACGGTACTGCTTGTCTCAATAACAGAAACCCTCCAATTATGACATTTAACACTCTTGCTCGAATATACACGAAGCTCCTTTTATATGTTTAGAGACTTTTTATATGTTAAAAAAGGATTCATACTGAACATTTTGCACCAAAATTTAGCGTGCAAAGAATTTGTTTAAGAGGGCGGGATACATAACTCAACGCTAAAAGCATTAATCTGTAACTTGGTTTCTTGAAGTCAATTTGCGAAAATTAAATAATAGCAATCCTAGACAATAGTTTTAGCCAACGTTTTAAACAAAATTGTTTCCAGTGTTTTGAACTTCTGAGGCACAATCTCTAACGCCGGAACATCGTGCATTTAACTGCGGCGCAAGAGATCACTGCCCTTTTCTTTTCTTCTTAAGGATCGGCAACAGTCGCCATATTGAATTATTTTTTTGGCTCTTACGAAATTCTGAGAGTTAAAAAAGCGAAGTTTGTTACTATAATATCAATTCAATTACCTTGAGCTACAATAAAAGCATCGCAGTTGTACTTGTAACGTATGTTTAAGCCGTAATCAATCGAGTAGTCCTTTTCTTAATTTGCTCGACTGATAACGGCTTAAATAGCCTATGCATTAAAAGTCCAACTGCGATGCGTTTATTGTAGCGCAAGGTAAATATAATTGATATTATAGTAACAAATTTCGCTTTTTTAACTGACAGAATTTCGTAAGAGTGAAAAATAAAATAATCCAATATGGTGACTGATGCCGAGCCTTGAGGTGCCGCTGTTGGTGAAGTCTTTCGCTAGAAATATTTTCCTTGTGTTGCAACGAGGAAAACTTACAGCGAACACACAGTAAAAAAACATGACGAAAACATCTTGGGAGCCAACCTTAAACCTTGCTAATTATTGGGTAGTAAATCCAATGGACACTTGCAAACTGTTTATATTGTGTTTGGATACACCACTTCTATTGTAGTTTACAGAAGATAACCGGTTCCTGGATCTTGCTACTGATTCGACCACAAACGTATTTGTTTGTTTATTTGTTTCAATGAGCTCAGAGCTCGTTACAGAAACAGTACAGTACAGTTTATTCTTTGGAAGGGCCGAGCGGGTGGAAAGAAGGGTGGGGGAAAAGAGGTTATATCACAAGGGAAACGTTTTGTATGTATGTTATTTTTTGTTAATTTAACCATGGTGTAAAATACTACCGCCATGTACAACACAATTATACCATGAAAATGAACGAAATATTACATGAGAAACAAAACAACACACATCAGAGATTGTGCCTCAGAAGTTCGTAACACTGGAAACAATGTTGTTGAAAACGTTGGCTAAAACTATTGTCTAGGATTGCTATTGTTTGATTTTCGCAAATTGACTTTACGAAACCTAGTCATAGGTTAATGATTTTAGCATTGAATTATGTATCACACCCTCTGAAGGAACAAACACAAGAGTGTGGAAGCGGGGTCTCCTTATCGGAGGAAGGGGAGGTTACGTTAAGAGTTCCATACGTTATCGTGCTGGGCCCATTTTTTTTTTTTTTTTTTTACATTACAGTGAGTGTTTTAGTGGCAATGGTGACTGCTAAATTAAGGCTGTTTGCATATGATAGTGTATAGGGAGAGCAGAATCAGTTACAGGAGGGGTGGACAGAGAGGAATAAATGAAAATAAATATTTGGAAGGCATAGTAGGTCCACAAGGAAGAGAGCTTGATATTAAGGCATGAACAAATGGCAGGATATAGGGAAAGCTTCAGAATACAAGTATTTGGGGGGTGATGATTCAGGGACAGAATATGAACGCAGAGAGCAGTATTAAAGGGAAAAAGGGCCTTAGTTACGCTGGATAAAATCTTAAGGAAGTCAGTGGGGAAGTGAAGGAGAAGGCTTTATAGGACAATGGTGAGGCAATTATTGAAGTATGCTGCTTCAGTCTAGTACTCCTACATGGAAGAGGAGATGAGGGTATGGGAAAAGGTGCAAAGACCGGTAGCAATGTAAAAAATAAAAGAAGGTGAGGTTGAGTATGAAAAGGAATTCAGACCATTTTTACTGTTAAAGGAGTTGGGTTGAACCTTCTGAAGGACAGAAGATTATAAAGGATGGTCAGGATATATAAGGGGTGAATGGAGTGGGAGGGTGGGGAATGTTACTTAACTAGGTTGTTGTACAGGGATAGAAATACTAGTAGCAGAAAGCTTCTTGGGGTTTGAAGGACAGTGTATGAGAGACAGAATGGTCTGGGAGTGTTATGTTTTTAGGGGGAATTGGTGACTGATGAGGGTGTGGTAGTTCAGGGAATGTCGGGAATGTGAGGAGTGAGGTGGAGTAAGTATTCCAAGAGGTGCTTTCCACTCGATGAATGCCCGGTTGTAAGCCTGTATATATACTACTGTTTTATTTTATTCAGTTGACCACAGTAGGCTTACTATTGTTTTAGGCTATAACCAAAACAGTCAACATAGTCCGTCCTTGTCCTCTACATCCTGAACACAGGCTTTAAATAAAGGCCTTGTAAACCCTTGAACACTTTTGAAGTACGCAGAAAACTAATTAATTTGCGATCTACGAGTACTGAGGAATTTAAAAGCATGTTTACAAATCGAACCTACGAGTTTCTTATTTATTTAGTCTCGTACATAGACACGGAATTTATTATTGTATGGATCATCTATTATCATGCACGATGCCTGAGAATAAAACTTTTTTATCCGTATATACTGTCAGCGTCGCTCAGTACATCAATTTATCGTTTACGAATATTTCCGCACGGATTTCTACACTAGCCACAAATTTGCCCATCAATTTTACTCTCATAGGTAACATTTAATAAGACTACGAAAAGACGGTATTATTATCACAGATGGAGAACAATTTCAACACATTCAGTATTATACTGTTGAGTTTGACATCCCAAAATATTTCGCTCCACTTCAACAAAACGTTTGATTATTTACAGACTACGCCATTTTGCCATTTCAAATCAAAACAATCGTCTGCTTGCAGCGGACTCGCAGCGAGTATTTTTTCGCTGCAACCGCTGCGGAAGCGCTGAAGCGCAGCGGTGGCCAGCGATGGCAGCTGAAGGCGCCCATTGTTTGTGCAGTTTGTGAGAATAAGAAAGACGTTTTTGTAAATAATATATAGCAAGGAGGACTTATTGTTTTCTTTGCTAAATTAAAACACCAATGGACGATTCTACGACCACTGCTATCCGTGATTTATTAAAAAATGTACACTTTTGTTAAAAATGCAAGTGTAAAGAATAACTTACTCTTTGCATGTTACGTCAGTCACATGTGTTATTACAAGAAAACTTTCGAAACATTACTGTATAAAAGTGCTAACATTTTTTTTAGAGAATTTAACTGAAAATGTATTAATTTAAAAAACAGAATTCTAATAAGTAATCCATCCTAAGCCAAACCAACTCTCTATTTAAAATGTTTGAATCTATATGATCCTGAATTAACAATCCTGATAAATGACAGAAGACTCTCGGGGTCTTAGCTACACACGTTATCATCTGCTTGAAAGGTCATGTAAGAAAGTTGTATTTCTGAGCCACCCACTCACATCGTTCAGACTAATTTAAGTGCTATAATAAAATTGTATGATACAGTAATTTAAATTTATCACTCAAAACATTTATCGCATATATTTAGTAAGGAATCAGAAATGATTTAATTGTATTTTAAAATAAAAAAACATTATTAGGTTCGTTTAGGTGTCAAAATTTGTAAATATCATATAACAAAATATATCCATTACAGAATATTGTAAAAGAATGAAAGCTGAACTGCTTCTGTTTTTGATGTTTTGATGTCTATGATACCGGCGGGGTCGTGCCGAACGATGCCGTTGGTCGGCGGGTTTTCTCAGGAATTTCCCGTTTCCCCCGTCTTTCATTCCGGCGCTGCTCCATACTCACCTCATGTCACCCCTCACCAGCGCTGAAGACCTAGATATTGAGCGCTGATCAACATGTCTCTCTCTCTCTCTCTCTCTCTCTCTCTCTCTCTCTCTCTCAATTAATAATTGTATAACCAGCATGTAGCTCTGTTCCCATATATAAGCTACTCGCACCAGCAAATACGTACTTGAACTGAAGAACCTCTCAATAGTAATTCAGCCACCAAGTGTTATAATAATCACGTTGCTAGTTGAGATAACTCTGCAGCAAGCTAAGTAACTGTTACTGCCCACACTAAAAGCAGTTCTAATTGTCTGTCTCTGCCACTTACAGCGACTTCTCCTGGGCCTTATTTACAATCTCGACCAAACTGACGGATAACCTTAACTTTTTTTATGATATATTATGGTTCACAACCCCTTTGGGAAGTTCGTCAGTTCCGTCCATGTATTTCAAATTATATTAAATAATTCGTAGAAATAGGGCCTATATATTTCTGTTTTCAATATCCTCTCAAAAACTAATTTTAAAAAATTAAAAGAAAATGTCAGTTTCCTGAAAAAAAATTTCAATAAAACTTTTTAGCACTTCACATTTCGCGTAAGTGATAAAATTAATACTGAAAATAATATTAAAAGTAAAAAAATACGTTCTTTGTTCATTTTATAAAACTATTTCTGATACAAAAGAGTTTTGAAAATTCTTAATGGTTCAAAATGATGTTAATGGTTTTTGTGACTGACTATTTTAGAAACATTTTAAACACAAAGTTTTTTGGGTAGACCTACCTCAATCTTCCTTCTACCCCGATATATATATATATATATATATATATATATATATATATATATATATATATATATATATATATATATATATATATATATATATATATATATAAGATGGAGCTGAATTCGACCGAAAATCTTCGGGGGGTGATTTCTTATGAAAAATCAAGTAGAAAATACACGGAACACTTTGTACCTAAAACTAATATTAAGGGCGATACGAGCCCTTAATCATGGATAATTTTAGATGTGAATTTTTGTAAAATAATGGAAATGAAGAGGCATTTAATAATGACAATTTAAGCATTGTTTTATACCACCGGGACCTTGAAATATACATTAGAACCACATCAATTCCTTGCACCTTAATACAAAATACTAGGGTGGCTACCCCTTTTAATGCATGCTACTTTTCTACCATCAAGAATTACGAACTTTTAATGCAATTTTCTACTAGAGAAGCATGTCACAAGTAAAAAAGGTCGCCGTGTTGTAAATGCGTAGGACCAACCATTTTCGTGTAAAATTCGTAAAAAGAGTGGGCTGCAGTAAGACAGGTCCTACTACGTAGGCAATACGGCATACACGTTTGAATGGCTGGCTGCCGTACCAACTGCTATGACTGAGGGATGGGAGAGAATGGAGGCCTAACATCTCATCAACAGCTAAGATCATTAGATACAGTAACACAAAGAACTGAACAATGTCAGAGAACCGGGAAAGGAATCTGCCATGACCAATATCATGGGATTAAACACATCAATCGCCTGAAGTGATTTCGGGAAACCATGGGAATCAGGAACAAGGATGGGCAGAGTCGGGTATCGAACCCCTATTTTCCTGCAACGTGATACACTTGCGCCACCTCGCTCGTTGACAATAATGGAGGAATATGCACATACTGTACATGTTACATTAACAATGGAGTAATGTTACATTCGCAATAATTAGTCTGTGTGCTTAAAGTCGGTGTGTGATTACAGACATACTATTCGTATTCCTCACGTTCCTGTACATGTATCGCTGTAGTCGACTAACGAGGATTTCATACGAAAGCAGTGGGTCGTGGGCAGTTGCGAGAAGAATCCAGTTCTGGTACCTACGTCATACTGATCAATAAATATGTTCGTATAGCATGGGTATGCATTCTGGCAGTTCATATAAAATCTGTAGTCATTACAACATCTCGAACAAGCGAGATCGGGCATTAAAAGTGAGGACACGTATTGGAATTTTTGTGAGGTCATATAGAAGAACATTTAATAGTTAAAAGTTATGTAATCGTATTCAATCGATGTACAGTATTATACTCTACCATTTCTATAACGTTCAAAATGCTTTAGAGTACACAACAGTGGATTCAGTGAACTCTATGGATCCAAATACACTACAAAATATAATATTTTCTTGTTTATATTACAATTATTGAAGTATTTTCACATAAATGAGTGATTAAGAAAACCAAATTTATGTAGGGACGAACAGAAAACATAAAATTGAAGACAGTTCGTGACATGACGTCGTACACACAAATACTACAGTATAAAATGGAATACTACTGACGACACCAAAATCTCCGTCCAAAATAAAATTATACGTTTAATTCATGTCTTCCGTAAAGTTTACCGGCCGTCCTAATAACCTTACATAAAATGATTACTGAAAAAATAAGTTGTGAATGCTCGAAGTGAAAATAAGGATAGTTTAGTAGGTTCTGATAACATAGCAAAGTGCAGGAAGACGACAAATCAACGTGCAGCACACACATACGGCAAATTAAGTTCTCAATTTTGTCTATCAATTACTGATAGTTTTCACTTACTAACTACGCTCAGGTAGACTGTTTCAATTTCAGGGACCTCCGTGAGTTTTAACAAAATACGTCAAACAATATTACTGAACTGTTCTTTTCGGGGAAACGTGGCGGCGGGACGTTAACACTACTGAGATGGAGGTTTTACAGGGAATTCTTAGTTTTTAAACCTCCCGATGCAACATGGGATCATCTCAGCAAGCCTCCTGGACTGTCCAGCGAGACATCCTTCCTTCATTCCTTCTGTGGAACTCACAGTTCATGGAACAGTCCCTTCCTTCAGTCGCGTCCGTGCTTATTCTTTGCCAACTGCACTCCGAGAAAGAGTATGCACACCTCTACTGCACTTAAAATGTTTTTATGCCTCGCCCAGATCACTCCAGTGCTGCAGTCATTGCAGTTGGTACGGCAGCCTGCCAATCAAACGCGTATGCTGTATTGCCTACGTAGTAAGAACTGTCTTACTGCAGCCCACTCTTTTTACGAATTTTACACGAAAACGGTCGGTCCTACACATTTACAGCAAGGCTACCTTTTTCACTTCTGACATGCTTCTCTAGTAGAAAATTGCGTTAAAAGTTCGTAATTCCTGACGGCAGAAAAGTGGCATGTAATAAAAATGTAGCCATCCTAGTATTTTGTATTAGGGTGCAAAGTATTGATGTAATTCTAATGTGTATTTCAAGGTCCCAGTGGTATAAAACAATGCTCAACTTGTCATTATTAAATGCCTCTTCATTTCCACTATTTTACAAAAAATACACTTAAAATTTCCAATGATTAAGGGCTCATACCTCCCTTTATATATATATATATATATATATATATATATATATATATATATATATATATATATATATATATATATATATATATATATATATATATATATATATATATATATATATATATATATATATATATATATATATATATATATATATATATATATATATATATATATATATATATATATTTATATATATATATATATATATAT
>PNEQ01076604.1:0-25130 GCA_003012365.1 Medauroidea extradentata | reverse complement strand
TTGTACACTAAATATGCGAAAACAACCCTTTGTTTCTTTCTCGTTACCACCTCCATTGTTTTAGCACCTTCTGTGATGTTCCGACGTGAACTAAGCTGCCGTACACCGCCGCCCGTGGGCAGGGGAACGAGGCGTTAACGGCGCGTCAACGCGACGTCAACGCGCCGTTGCTACCGCTCGTGTGCAGGCGGCCTAACACTCTGGCTCTTTGAAGCGGACACTGCCGCCGTGGTTTTCTCGGGTCACTCGCGTTTACTCCACCAAATACATTCCGCATTCGCTTCACTCCCGTCTCTTCAGACTGTCCGGTACGATGAGAGAAAAATTTGTTCAGAAAGTTGGTTAAACCTACTGTCCCAGGTTGCTAAATTTTAATTATTTTGACAATGTTTATGTTTGTACAATATATAGTTTGTTTTATAGGCATACATTGTGCGTATTTTACTGTAACGAAAATTATTTAGCTTTCATTGTTTTTGTATTAAAGAATATTAGTCAAAATCGGCATACCTAAAAGGGCTTTATGCCAGAAAGGAAAACCAACCAACTTACCGAAATGAAAAAATTCACACTGAAGAACATTGTCACAGGCCACAACAAGGCATGTATACAAACTGCATTAACTTTTTTGTATTAAAAAAATAATGAATTTGAAACAAAGTGCTAAATTTTTAAAATAAAAAAATACAAAAAAAAACTAATCACTGTGGTTTTTGTGCATATATTGTCGTAATCCGTGACACTGTTCCTCAGTGTGAATTTTTTTCATTTCGGTACGTTGGTTACTTTTATGCAAATTTTGACTTTAACATGATATTATTACAAAAACTATGAAAGCTAAAAAATTTTCCTTGCAGCTAAAAATAGTCGCAACGTAGCCTATGTCTATAAAACAAACCACCCACGTTTAAGTATAAAAACTGTTAAAACAAATAAAATTTTCTACGAATTCTCTCTTTAATAGTAAACTTGCGACAGACGGCGGTGCGATGGTACACACCCGCATCATTCGCCTAGAATCACTGCTCGAGCTGGCGTCGAGAACAATACGAGAGCGGACATAAATGTTCTCTTATCTGCCCTCGTAGCTTAAGACAATAGCCGTAAGACGTTATTGGTCAAAAGTATCTGTTTCTTTTATTTGTTACTGTTTGCGTGCTGTTATAAATGCGGCTACCTGTTCAAGGTACACCCAGCTGTGAAATCAGGGCTTTTATGATAGGGGCACGTAGGTACGTAACTTTGATGTAAAATAGAACCTTATAATTAAATAGAGACGGAATAGTACCACGAGAAAACCCAAAACCCGGTCGGCAACATACTTTCCGCTGGTCAGGATTTGGATGAATCTGGCATGCTTCTGTTGGCAGTGTTTCCCGAATCTGACAGTGGACACCTAAAAACTTTGTTCCACCGACTCTCAGCGCGTCCTTGATTTGAGCCCGGCACAAAAAATATTCAAACCAAATAAACTACGTGGCACTTGCCATCTCTTAAGAATGCTTAATTTTTCAATCCATAAAAGAGAGTAATATAAACGTACAATTATACTTCCTTGAACACTGTACTCTCCAACGCTGTTGCTCCTAGGAGACGCTATATGTAGAGTCGTGAGCATAGAGGACTGTCTGCAAACTGCATTTCGAGAATGACTATCAGAATATGTACAGTCATTTGGGGTAACTTTGTACCGGTCAGGGTATCTTTGTACCACCAGTATAGTTTAATTTCAAATGAAGTATTTCAGAATATAAAATGCAGCTGTGTTCTAGATGAATGAATTTGTTAATCTTGAAGTTTGCACAGTGATATAATACCACAATATTATTATATAAAATAACATGCATGGTACAATGTTACCCCAGAATGGTACCATGTTGCTCCAAATGGCTGTACAAGGTAAAGTTGATTGTTAGTTTGGTTTTCATTGTATAGTTTAAATTACATAAAAATATTAAATATGAGACACATATCAAAAAATTTCACCAGGAAACATGCACTTTTTTTTATAGATAAATCAGTTAAATTTAAATAAACAATTTTTTTAGAAGAGACTATGTTACTAGGTGACTACCTACGTTATGTCATTAATAGCGTGATGAACATAACTTCATCTATCCTATAAAATATATTATCATGCAGTTTCAAATACCCTAACTATATAATATTAATTTATTTGAAAGCAAAGGAGATACGATAATACTTCAGCGCCGTAGACAAACGATAAGCAAGCGAATTCCTAGAAGAGCAGGTATTTTTGTAGGAAAACAAACACAAATATTCGCATCGTGATAATGGCATATGTCAGGACAGAATTTACAACAGTATTAAGTGGGACTACTGTTAAGATTCCTCCCGTCGTCCAGGGGTAAGCAGCACAACGGTTCTTAATGGTGTTTGGTAAACAATAAATAATAGCGCTCATGATGCAATCTCTGGATAATTACGCGAGGCCAGTTCCAGATACAACAACGTGGATCTTGTCGAGGAGGGGTGGGGAGGGAGGGAAAGGCGGCAAGTGGCAGGTGTCCGGGAGACAATGCTGGCAACCTCGCAGAGTAGACCACCCACCTGGCGACTTGAGCGGCGGTGTGGTGCCAACATACGCGTATTAGAACCAAAACACCCATACTCTAGTTTCGTTGATATTTCTGAGGCCACTTGTTTTGGGTTTGTTTTTAATGCAATGTGAATATTTGATTGGTTCTGAAATTAAGTTAAGATTTTATCCCCTGCATATGACTGATTTTTTTCTACGCCATTTCCATTTATTTGGAAGTTGACGGCCTCAGGGGCACATTTAGACGAGAAAAAAACTGGGGTGGTTAGTCACTGTCTTCCGCTGGGACAATGGTGAAAGAACAAACACAACACCCAGTCCTAAACCCAGGGAGATAACAATTAATATCACCTCCACGGCCGGCAAACAAACCCGGGACCCTGTTACCCACCTCGCCGGCCAGGAGCTCCAGACATTGAACCAAGCGGTCGGACGTGGCTGACCTTACATAATGCAAAACGTAAAGTACTTCTAACTGAGTGCTGTAAAAATTACTGAAATAATAGAATACAAAGTAAAGTCGCCCACGTCGTCCTGTGGTGAAGCTACCCTTATTAGGCTGTCAGTCCAAGAGCAGAAGAAAATTACATACACACAGACAGGTTATAACCTGAACGATGGATCTCTGTGGTTGTGGTTGGTTCCGAACCACGAGTTACTGACTCGATGCTCCTATAAGACATTTTTGCAACATTTTTTTTTCTTTTCAATTCCTTGCGTACACGCCTGCAGCTCTGATTCGCGGCCAATGGTTAGATGTGTTTTTAACTCTCAGCGAATTGAGGTTTGTTCCCGCTTCTCAGACGTGTGATGTCGCAGTAACCTAGTTCTGACTGTCACAGTCGAATAAGTGACGCCTATACACAAAGATACATTGCCGATAACTAAGTTACGAAGTAGAGACCATCTCAGTCATATTGAGAATGTGTATTCTAGAGGTTCCGTGTTCGGTCCTGACTTACATCTTACATCACTTGTAGTTACTTACAAGTGTTTTTCAAACATCTTCCAGAATAACGTTGGCGGAATTTGAAGCCTGCCTTTATTAATTTAATTGCTGGCAACAGACTCTGGGTTTCACAAGTTTCCAAGTTCGTGCGCTGGGAGACCGCCCAGTGTTATCGGGCTAGGCGTCACGACTCACGCCACCCACAGCTGCTGCAAAATAATAATTTTATATTTTTATGAAATATTGTTAGTTCTGTAGACGAAACTTCTGAGTATATTTTACTCTTACGAAACAATTTTAGCTCTCATAGTTTTCTCATAACGGGATGTCAAAGTCAAAATTTGCTTGTTACGTTGTCATGCAAATAGTGAAAACCAACTGACCTACTTAAACAAGATAATTCACTGTGAACTTACACACCATGAGCCATGCAATAAAGTATTAAAAAACCGCAACGTAATATTTCGACTAAAAAAAATCGCGAAAGTATAGAAAAATTGTTGCAAATTCAGCAATTTTTTTTAAATACAAAAATATTTCGCGGGAATAATTCATAAGTTTTATTACGTATCCCATAGTATGTTATTCCACTGTGAATAATTTCACGTACATAAATCAATTGGTTTTCAATATTTGCATGGCAGCAGAACAAGTAAATTTTGACGTTGTCGCAACGTTATGAGAAAACTACGCCAGCTAAAAATTTTTCTAAGAGGAAACTACACTCACGAGTATTGTCTACCAAACTAACACTATTTCATATAAATATAAAATTATGACTTAATCGCACTTGCACCCTTAAGGCTATGGCTCTCTAGATTCTACTTTTTTTAGCGATATTAATTTTTTACGCCTAAACGAGAGCAGATATCAACATCTGTCAAGCAGTTTTGTGTAAAATCGTCTTCTACTTGTTGGCTGATTTTTTCAATGAAGTAAATATTATACTTTTAACTGATTATGTAATCAACGAAATTCTGGTTAATTGACTTTAGTCCAAACGTATAATTTCTTGTTTTGAAAAATTAGCTATCACTGAAAAAAACATTTTAAACAAAACTGCCAGACAGATTGTTGATATCAGCTCTCGTTTAAGCTTGAAAATAGTAATAATCACAAAACCAGTATATAGGCTGTTCAGGATAAACTGAGCACTGTTTACAATTTTCTGTGAGCTATAATGCCTCCATATTAAATATTTTAACCCGAAAACTTCCATGCAACTAACAGCTAATGTAAACATTTCACAACTATCAAAACTTGACTTCTATATCCCCAATAAATACATTGTTTTATTGTTATAAGTGTTGAGAACTGCTCAGTTTAAAGTAAACCGCCTACAAACTAAATAGCGTGGTCTTAAACACGGCCTTGGTTATCTGTAACTGATGAGAGCACTCGGCTCTACTGTTTGTAATCTTCCGCCAACTACACGAACGACTTCGTGCAGCGATATAGATACACAAAGTTCACCTCTACTACACATTTTTACAACTATGAGTACGGCAAGTACCCTACGTGCAAACACCACTTAAACATGACTAATATTGTTTTCAGCAGCTCTTCTGTATTTTCACAACTTTGGTGAAAAGTTACATCTGAATTACCTGTCCAACACAGTATCCAGAATTACAATAGTGTATGGTACATTTGATTGATTTCGGAAGTAACTTAGAACAAAATTACTTGCTTATTTAAAGCGCCTTAATGTGATGTAAAAATTATACAATGTTAACAAGGTATCAGAATAATAACGATTTATAATCAGCGAAAAATATAATTTAAAAATAATAATCCTGAATTTAGGCTATGTTCAAAGAATAATCACTCAGAAATTTGTTTAGATTAAAAATCAGTTTGCCAAGTTTAAAGTTTTTTCTGCAGATTTTTTAGAATTTCCATTGTCAACATTTACAACATTCTGTCAAAGCATTTTTTTTTTAATCTGAACCAGGACGCCTTGTTCACGGGGTTTCTAGGGATCCATTTCGCACTTTACACAGAATCGAGGTCTTTATAATAACAGTACATTGGGAAAAAAATGGTTTTACCCACTGCGGTAGATGGATCAACAGGAAGTGCGTTTCCTTGATCGGGTTCTTGAAACCAATACCAGGAACAGGTAAGTGCTGATTCGGAAAGTATTATCCGGCGCCAAACTGTGGTAGACCCACACATTATCCTGCGAGTATGGGGTGGATTTCTTTTCCCAGTGAAGAGACAATTTTCTGCTTGTTCAAACTGACTATAAGTAAACCCTTAATCGTAACTGCAGGACTTTGTTACATATATCTGACGCATTACACAGTCAGACGTCTTAAACTTGAAAAAGTTCACGTCTAAGTGTCTCGTCCTTCAACACTATCTCGCTCAACTTATGAATTATATAAGATCGCTGTCCGTAAATGGCGTCTGTGAGTACGAAAAGTAGTAACATAAATAACTCACAAACAAAGGTTATAAAACTATGATAAACTGTTATTTTGCATCTACTGCTACTCTTTACAAAGGACTCTTAGTTAGCAGTACGTCATACTTATTCCTCCTGCGAGATACTATTTGGGTCACAACAAATAAGACCATGGTAGTGAATATTGCCATTGAAGAAGGGCCTATACCGCTTCAGATGATTTATAATTTTTAGAGTTTTTCTTTAAAACAGTAAAGCAGCAAGACTAAGCTCATTACCTTAATCTGCGAGTTACCGAAAATATATTGCTTACATATATGCATTCCCTTAAGAAATGCACTTTTGAATTGTGGCTTTGTTTCTCCTTATTATGATTTGATTACGTGTGTTTTTGGTGTGGTTTCTTTATATATTTATTTGTAGTAAAGATAAGGTATTTACAAAAAGTGAGTTCTATTCTGTTCGCTTTGCTTGAAGACTAAAATGCGTTCCAAGCGTGGCGTCGCCTGTCTTACCTATTTAATCTTCCGAAACACTCTAAAAAAATCGGTTGTAAATTTGCCACACGTGCGTACGGGAGAGCTAAGAAAGTAGGTATGGTAGAATTGTTTCCCAGACGTGCATGGTAGCACTCCTAAACTTTTTTATAAAACTATCATATGTATACTGAAGTTACCAGACTTGTATTGTAACAAGTGTAAAAGTTTGCACATTTACAAGGCAGAAGTATGGTAACTGCCCCATACTGCGTTTAGGTTAATTACTTCCTAAACATTTTAGGATTTTTTTTTTTTGCGGTGTAATTCCAACTGCGACTAGGTGTTCATGTGTCCACCACTTTTACTTACTCTGATATTGCACTGTACTTCTTCCGTCCAAATACAGTAGAACTTCGTGATTGCATTTTATTAGATTCCAGCACATTGTCTGACTGTGGATGGGCCACCTATGTTTGACTCCTACAAAACGCTCAGGTGTGCTACTCGTGGAGAGCCGCAAATTTCGTCGTCGCGTTAACTTGCACCGTGGACGTGGGAGGTGGCTTAACTTAACCTAAAACGTCATGACATCCGGCATTGTGAGCGCTGAGAATAAACAGCTCGTAACGAAACATTACTGTGCTTGGCAAGAACAGTGACTAACCCCCGTTACGTAATACATGTTTGCTGACCTCTTAGCTAAAAATCATAGCGCAACTCATGGGGGAAAATTGTTTCGTGTGCTTGATTTGTCCATAGTACGTACACAAGAGACTTGTTGACTACGAAATACCTTATATCATTTCACTGGAACCACGTTATATTAGTTAATAAATGAGCAACTGGAACAAGTTTCTTAACCCCCTCCCCCCTTTTTTTTAAACCGCGCATCCGGTAACTGAGAGGCTGGAGAACATCAGGCGACTGACATGCCCGAGACGGCGGAGCGCCAGGCGAAACTCGCCTCTACTGACGGGAGGTGCCTGGACGAGTACTGCGGCAGGTCAGTCCGGAGGCGGCCGAAGACGCGAAGAGCGCGGGTCAGTGGGCGCCCTCGCTGCGCCGCCACAAATCATTCCCCAGCGCCGAGCGCCCTAATTGGCCGGACAGTTCCTGACATCACCCAGCTATCCGTTATTGCTGGCTGCAGGGAGGCGACCTCCACAACCGGCCTTGCTTGGCCACTGCACGCCACTAACCACTGCATACACTCATAGGCTATATGTTCTTCCAAAGCCTAACTACTTCTTATTTGACATTGTACATGTTCGCTGTGGTGCTGGTAACTACGGTTTCATATACTAGGAGTACGTAATGTGAACTGAGTCAAAAACAGCTGTAGTACACAAGTACTGGCTTGGTCCTTAAGTTTGACGCCAATTTTGAAACCTTTACCTGACTGCAACTATTGCAAATAACAGTTATTTTAAGTAACGACGTTAAGGTGAATAAAAAATTACTTTTCTAGCCCTCTATGATTTAAAATAAGGTAGGATATTGCAATCTAACTAGCACAAAAGTGCGTGGCAACGCTAGAATTTAGAAGCGAA
This sequence comes from Medauroidea extradentata, assembly GCA_003012365.1. NCBI lineage: Eukaryota > Metazoa > Arthropoda > Insecta > Phasmatodea > Phasmatidae > Medauroidea > Medauroidea extradentata. The sequence goes on along the minus strand of PNEQ01076604.1, from coordinate 17,182 downwards.
GCTACAAATACATACTTTAAACCCTCATTAATTTTTTTTTTAGTTTTAGACACTAAATGTATACAATAAGGCCGTAATAATTTAAGTAGCGTAAAGAATTTTTTTCCTCGTATCTGCACTACATTAGATGGATACACGAAAGCCAGACAGCTTCTCTGCGTGACTTCTCACGGTGAATTTTCCGGACCCGGGTGTGCTCGGGATGGCAGCGGCGAGAGGCGCGCTCTCGGCCTCGGAGAACAGACCTCCGCTGGGTCAAATAAAATGTCAGAAGTGGAACCTAGAGTGTCGTTTATTGTCTCGCTCTCACATCCCTGTCTCTCCCGACTACTTCCCTACACGGCCGGCGTCGTTCTCCACTCCGGAGATATTCCTCTCCTACACCTCACCATGCATTCATACTAGAACTTGCTTAGTACCCAGTACCACGAAGTGATCGCTGAAGAGAGGAGTGATAATATTCTGCTGCTTATGTCCACCTACGGGTCGAGATATGCAGGTTGTTGCACAACTGCTGGTGAATATTTTAGTAGAACAATCCTCACATAGAAGAACAAAAAATGTTAAACGAACATAGGCCCGAAAACGCGCCGTTACTCTACTACAGGTCTCATGACTTACAGTGCACGGTGCGCGCTGGATCACGATAAAGTGGTAAGTTACATTAGAATATGCCTGCCGTCCAATTAAATACGACTCGTCTTGTGTGTAGTTGACCATAACAGCTGTGAAGACATGCCACGGTACACAATCCAGCCCGCACTACACATTATGCAGGTCTACTGTGAACTGCAGTGCAGAAATGGTGCACTTTCGGGCCTATGTTCACGCTGTATTTTTTATATGTTTTATATGTAAGGATTTTTCCTCCAAAATATGGGCATGCAATATTGAAACACTCTGTGTAGAGCTGCATAAGCCCTGACCTGCACATAACATGGGGCAGCTGACCTACGTGATCACGGCTGAAATGCCAGCATAGGTAGTTAATTCCTGGATGACACCTCAGTGTCAGTGGCAAGCCATCTGTCTTCCCTCTTCTTTCTAATCACTCTAGCAGTGTCAAACGTAAGGAGGATAAATGTTAGTGACGAAATATGTCACACCACAACAGCGAAGTATATCAAATAGTTGTAAACAACCCCTGAACCCAAGAAGAGAACTGTTCCCATACTATTGGTTCGGGACTTGTAATCAACCAATGGGGAGCAATGCAACATCGCACCATGGAACGGTAAATCAGTCAGGTTTGGTTGCTGGCATTGCGAGAAGGAATGTAAGTAGTCTGTAAAAGGAGCCGCCTGATCTGATTCGAATTTTAATGCTAACCAAACCGAATTGCTGTCATTTTACGGTAATTCTGGTTCCTACAGTAATCGACAATAATAATTATTTCTCACTAACTCGCATTGATGTAGTACAATGCAGCATCAAGTGAGCTAAAGATTTTAGTATATTACCGTATGTTCTTACGCAGAGGGCAATCCCGAACGAAGTTTGCATAGAAAAATTACATAGCCTTTGGCTACGAAATTTTTGTGTGCGGAATTTAAAAATAAATATTGTTCAATTTCATGTCCATACGCTTTGATTACCGGTAAAACCACGATGTTATTTAATATTTTACACCACAAATAAACAATTTATAGTACAACAAATACCAATTTATTTTCGCAGTGTTAAAAGCAAAACACTGTTTGTAAAATGTGGTGTGTTTATGAGTGGTTCAAGAGTACTCTCAAAGCACTTCTAATAAACCACGGCGAAATTACAAATAAAGCAAGTGTACAAATGAAGTCTTGGAGTACCGCCAAACTAGCATGTGTGATTGCCTCAGCTATAATATAGTGGATTTTGTTGTTCACACGTGTAGGTATTCAAAACTCATGAAACGTCCATACCTTACAATGGATGACACGCTGCTTTATTATTGCCCGGTGGGCGACCACGCCAACAGTTCTACATTTGAATTTTTTTTCACCGCATTTTCGTAGTCTTTTTTTTTCACCACGCTTAAAATTCAACAATCCAACCACGTAACGCTGTGCAAATGTTACTGTGACGTCAATTATGCTACGTGATACGAATTGGGGAGAAAAAAATATTCAGTAACTCATTTCACTTTTATTCCCGGCCAACATATGGAAAAATTTATTTTTCCTGCACGGTCAGAAACACGTCAAATACAAGGCAAGGAAAAACCAATCTGTAAATCAGTTTTAATTTTTCGAAGACGTTAATTGGCTGTGGAGGCACTTTGGCGATGTTTCTTACTCCAGACCCATCAGAAATTATGACCGGGTTGAAGATACGAGTCTGACATGCCGAGGATGTTAAAACGTTGTGTAAATCATGAACATACTTTCAGTATACATATTTTTCTACTCTGGCAGTGTTATTAAACCCGGACCCCCTGAAGCGTGAAGTCTGCTGCCTGGGATATTCTTCTGTGAAATATTTCATGCTTGTTTGATTACGGCTGAGTCATTCATATCTACGGGGTCCTTTCCACCGAGAGGATTCCCATTATTGCTCTTTACGACTCGTTCAGTCGAACTGCTAATAGATAGAGACACTGGAAAATCGCGAAAATATTAAGCATAGTCTCCAATAAACTATAGTATACTAACCGTGACACGTGTGAACAGTTTTGTGGCGAATCACACACGTTGTGTGTTCAAGCTGTGCAGTTCTAACTGGGCCTGTTGTAGAGAGAAACAATGCTACAAATAAACGATAGCCAATGTTGATACGAAACATTCAGTGTTTTATATATATCACGTTGAAGCCTAGCAAACAGTCAACTATTCCCGCGATTTTCCAGTGTCTCTACTAATAGACAAACGACTGAAACAACATACAATTTACGTAATAAAATTAATTCTGCAAACTTGTATCGGTGATATATATTTTGCATTTTCTCACAAGCAGGATTACTAAAATGCGATTAATCGATCACTGGCTTAGAACAGTAAAATATACAAAAAACTAAATAGTTAATATCAAACCTCCAAAAATTCCTGACGCAGACGCCCATTGTCTACTATGCCATTTTTAAAATGCCAGCATTGTTTTATTTTATAATGAAATTCAGAACGAATAAATGTCAAAACTACCTCCTCCTATTTCACTGTCAGAGCATATTACTGCTCAGCAGTGGCGTAGCCAGGATTTAAGTTTGGGGGGAGGGGGCAACAATCACCCATCCCCCTTACTGAAGCGGGGGGTCCGGGGGTTTTCCCCCGCAAACATTTGGATTTAACGGTGCAAAATGAGACTATTTGAGCAGTTTTACTAGTAAAAATATATTTAAAAAAACCTAACACAGCAATACCATGTTTTCCGTTAATTTTCTTTTTTAAAGTTACTTCTTATAATGTGATCAGTAGTTTTTAAAACTCTCTTAGAGTGCCTCTTAAAAGATTGATTAAAAACGTGTTTATTTTTAGCGATTAACGATACATTTGAACTGTTATTTATTATGTGTTGGTGTCTCATATAGGTGCATTCTCTTTGTAAAAGTCTTTTGATTTAATTTATTTGAGAAATGGAATATTTTTAGCCCGAATGATCAGAAGAAAAGCCTATGTTATTTGCCATCAGTTAAAGGAAGTTCTCGCCTAGCACATGAACTGTGATGTATAACATGTCACACGTGTTTTGCTTTACACAAAACTGCCGAAATTATTGCCAATATCTTTACATATTAGTAGAGACGTGAAAATTTTGCGTTTTCATTTGGGCAGAAGCTATAAATCCATCAACTCTAAGTTTGTGTCACTTTCGCAATAGGTCTTTGACTTATTTGACACCTCCTGGAAGTCTCTGAGCCAATAATGTAAATGTAACTAATACACACCTATATCACTTTAACACCAAGCAGCTATGTGCAGATGTCTGCTTTAGTTCACAAATATTCTTGCAGGCTAGCCTACAGGTCAGTGAGCTCGCAAATGTTTCCAGTCTCTACATATTAGAATAAAAAACAGTCCAAATATGCACCTATATTTTTTAAAATATACCCCAAATTTTAAACGTACTTGTAACGGCTTTTGGAAAGCTGATGTATCGAGAAAAATAACAACCGAACTATTAAAACAGAAAATGAACAGCATTTGTTTGACTTTACGCCTTACGTTTCACCATTTAAGGTTACATAAATATGTTTTTCAGACATCTTACCAGCAGGTTGTTGGCAAGCCAGTCTCTATACACCAGAAGGAACAAGCTTATCGCTGACGAGAGTAGTTGACTACAAGACTGCAGTGAAATCACTGCATGCCTCTTTAGTGTTCTGTTCATGAAGACGATATTATTATTTACGAATTCACCTGTCGCACACACATTATCTACCTATTAATGGCTTCTAGTGGATAAATAAGTGTGTTTAGAGAACTTGGCTTAAACACACACACACACACAAATAATTTAAATTCACAACACAATGATTTTGCTGCCGAATTCTTGCATCTCGCATAAACATGAACAGAACTAGATGAATCGAAACATTCTTTAAAAAAAAATTAGTATTACTATGGATTCGTGTCTTTTGTATAGCATGAGCGAGAGTCATTTACTTCTGTATTTAATTTATATGATACATGCCACAACGGCTTTCTGCGGCTGTGATATTGTTCATCATCTGCCTGACCTACTTCTATGTGAGTCGACAGCATAGTTGAGTGTTAATTTTTGCATACTAGTAAATTTATTTGAAAAAATATTACAATGTTTTTTCCAGACATTACATTGTAATCCTAAATATAAAAATGTTATATAGCTTGCAATGTTAACTTGTTTTATGACACGTTGAAACGTTTGTCTCAGGTCACCCTTCTTGTAACTGCGACAGTATGTGTGTTTCCTATTATTCAGGAATATTTTCTCACAGAATAAATATTATGTTTGTAATTAACAAGAATTCCTGTACACAATTATCGCGTGACGGTAAACAGCATTAATTTTGTATGCCTAAAAATTATTGCAAGATTATTATTTTATGAAAAAGCTACAGCTGTATTACCTCATTCACGAATTTATATTCGCATAATATAAATGACACGAAGGTAAAGAACAATCACAAATAAGTAATGTGTTTCTTGCAAATGTTATAAACTATTTAAATCGGTAAATACAATGCAAAACGATTCACGATAAAACACAACTAAAGTTTTACCACAAATTAGCTTAATTTTGTCCGTATGTCTCATTCCTCCTTAACGAGCACGTGGAAATTATAATATTCGGAGCTCTTAATATAGTCAATTGCTACTAGACACATAGTTGCATGTGTTTCCCTTATCTATTGTTAAGATAAACATACGGTTTAAGATACAATGAGAAAAGGATCGATTTTAATCACCACTTCATCGTTCTGGTTAGCTAAAAACGTGATTAGATAAATACCAAGACCTCGGAACGGTATAATTATATTTAATCGGTCTTAAGGATACGTATTAGATATTCTGTGAAAACATATTTTCGTTTCGTTTTTAGTTGCAACACAAAAGGTCCTGAAAGCATTCTTTGGTATTTGCGTAAGCAGTATTTTGAAGCAAAAGCATCACAATATTATGCGACATTATGTAAACAGGTCAAAGAGCTACAGAGACACATTTAATCCCTTTCCCCCCTTTCTATTTTAAATTTTGTAAAAGTACAAAGGAATTCCATTCTGTGTTTTTAAATCTTTTAGCATATGGTCCATGATATCTAGTTCCAGTGAAAATTATTTCATTCGAGTAAGTCACTTGATTTTTGTTAAACCTATGTTCCTGTAACTTCCAAATTCTGACTTTGAAATGCCGCTATGGGAAAACTATGAGAGCTAAAAAATTTCTACAAGTTGAAAATGTAGTCACAAATAACGTTTATAAAACTAACACTAAGTCAAGCAAATTTAAAATTATGAATTTTTGCCACGTGAACGCTTTTAAGGGGTATGGAAAGTTACGGTGTCTAACGAACGACTGGAATATGTATTCAATCGCCAATAATATCTAAACTACTCTTTATTTATCGAGTAGATATTTTAATAGCGAACGTCTATTTTTGTAGCACTGGACAGTAGTAAGCTTTATGCTTTCGAGTAAAAAATTAAAATTGGTATTTAGAAAAGTAGGGGATAGAAACACAAAAACCATATAAATTGAAAACTGTAATTTTTATAATTTTTGATATGACAATATCCAGGACTCTATAATAACTGACTTTAAAAAAATACTTGAGTTTTTATTTCGAAATAGTTTTAACATCACTAAACCTATCCCGCAAAGATTTTCGGACAGAAAAATTGTTTTAAAATAAAAATTCTAGTATTTTTCAAAGTCGGTTAGAGTCCTGGGTATTGTCGTATTACAATTTATAAAACTTACAGTTTTCAATTTTTATGGATTTTGTGGTTTTTATCCCTTACTTTTTTTAATACCAATTTTAACGTTTTAATCGAAAGCAAAGCATACTATCGTCCGGTGCTTTGATATAAATATGCATTCGTAAATAAAATTTCAACTCGACAAAAAATTTCATTGAAATAAGATGCGTGGTTTAGATTTTATCGAAGATTGAATATTCCGGTCAATCGCTCGACACATTACCTTTCCATACCCCTTAAAATTAGAACTTCTAAAAAAACCTGTAAATAAATAAACAATTTCTTAGCATTTACTTCTTTAGGTGAAGATATCTTTAAAATTTTATGTTTATAGGTCCAATCGGTTTGGATTGTGCATTGTTGAGTGCATGAGGACATTCTCTTAGATTATATGTTACTTGGCCTAGTTGATGGTTTGATAGTGTCAGTTGAATTAAAAAATACAATGTTTGAAATTGTTGAAAAAACTTGCGTGTACGTCTAGAAGTTGAAACTGTTCTACCGGTACGTAATTTAGCAGTCTTACTCACACAATTCTAGTAAGCGAGATTAATGAGATCTTTGAGTGACATTTCACAATTCAAGCCCAATCACCAAACAACTTACGTAAGAAACTTACAAGACATCATTGGTTCGACCTCTGAAAACTCATCAAGCTCAACAACTAAAATAAAATCACATGAAATCCTTTGCTGGACCGATTTCGGCAACTTATTAAATATTAATATTAAAGCGTTATTTGACAAAATTTGATTGTATCACGTTTGAGGTCCATTAAGCATAGGTTATTTTGACCCGGAAAAGTAACATTGTTTCACTCAAAAAGTTAGGTTATGTAATTTCTCTAAAACTTTTAGCCGGAAAAACAAATGAAGTCTTTTAAACACTCGACTCCCAACTTTCACAATATGACCTCAGAACTAAAAAAAATGTAATATTTAGCAAGGCAAAGTTACCCCGCAGGGTTAAAATTCCCCCAATTTACGGTAATAATAAGAAACATTTTAACCGCGCATACATCAATAAAGTAATTAATTTTAAACCTTACCGGTACTATTACCCCAGCATCGTCATCTTCCCTTCCATCTTGCTTCGGTACTTTGATAAAATATGACAACATATAACTTCCTTTTTTTTTGTCACACATATCAAAACTTTCGTACAACGTAACTTCACAAAAAATTAAATTACATTATAAGCAGCGTAAAAACGGCTCAGAAACGCTAATGTGGCACAGACAATTACAGTACTGCAGAAGTGACATCTTCAGTCAGCCTACAGAATAGAGATATCAAACTCGGCAAGCTTTCTAGTCCCTTGAAGCAGGCAGTGGTATTGTTGTTCGGGTGTGGCTCAAGGGAGGGTAGCAGCTGACCAGTCTGCAACCCTGCTGTGCCACGAGAATGCACTCAGAAAATAAAAGTAGACGGGAGAAAGAGGCTTTGACCCGGAATAGTCACCTAATTCCATCTTTCAATGGACCAGACACATTTTTATTAAAATAAACGTACAACACAATGTACTTGTGAACATTTTAGTAATTAAATTGCCGAAAACGTTCTTAAATATATTTATGCAGCATTAGGTTTATATTTTTAAATTGTAGTCTTCGATTTCGGGGGGGGGGGGGGGGGCTGGCCCCCTTGCCCCCCCCCCCCTTCCTCTGGATACGCCACTGCTGCTCAGTGAAATTATGTTAGTTTTTAAGCAAGCTGTCAGTTACTCAACCTTAATGACACAAATGCGTTAAACGTTTCCTTACTTACGAAAAGAAAATTACTATTTTGACGCACTTCATTCAACAACGTAAAAAACGACTCTTTCAGACCGCTACTCGAATTGTTAGACATAGACGACGACACAGGCGTTCAACGGATGTCACATGGTCGCGTCTAGTTAAATTGTAGGGTGACCGACAAAGACGAAACATGGAATAAAGGAAGGCACAGTGACTACTCGCGGTAAAGTTTCGGGAGACGACGGCGCCGAGCTAAAGAACAGCTATCCAGGTAAGGTAGTGGGCTTTATGTCTCGTCGACAGCGAGGTCATTAGACGGTAACATACACCTTCGTACAGTGACAGGAGCTGAGAGAAGAGTCGGCCATGAACTTTAAGGAAGTATCCCAGCATTCGCCTGGAGTTATTTCGAAAAACCTCAAAATTCATGAAAGACCGAAATCAGGATGGCCGGAGCCGGGGATTGAACCCGGGCCCTCCCGAATGCGAATCCAACGTGTTACCGTTGCGCCACCTCGCTCGGTAAAAAGTTATCCAGAGTGAGGTTGCTGTGCTCGGAGGTCACCAGGTACTCACGCCACGTCGAGGAACTGCTTGCTACCTCGTGGGTCCAGACATCGTCGCGGTGTTGTGTGACCTTGTCTGAGAAGGACCCGGAGCTCTGAAGAAGGACAAGGAGAAGTAGGGGATGGGTGTAGTCGGGCGGTCCATCAACTGCAGCCGGCATCTTCGGCTTCGGAGAGCCCCGCGCCTCTGTTGCTGACTCGTAAAACGCTACCAAATGAACCATAAACCAAACTAACTGCGCCGGGCCAGATTGCTCGGCCGGCAATTATAAGCGACCCGCGCGTCTCCATCTTCATCGCTTCTGCTCTCCCGAGGAGAAGGTCGGCACAGAAGGAGAGAACGAGAAAAAAATAATATTAAGGACACCGGGAGGAGGACTTGGAGGCCTCGCAAGAAGGGATAATGGTCCCTGTGTTGTAGTCGGGAGGGCCCCCGCAACATCGCGTCGTTACAGAGATTACAAGGCCGTAAATATGGTTTATGGCGGTAATTTCGGCCGCTGGGAGGTAGTGGGAGTGGGGCCGAAGACGTGGCGTATGGAAGCATATTGGCTGTCAGGGGGGCGGCCCCGACAAATTGTAGGCCCCCGGAGACGGCGTCGTGTGACGGAATGCGACCAGCGCAGATGCAAGGTGCGGAGCGGCCGCTCACAGCCACAACAGCCGCGAGGAATTCTGCAAGGAAGTCAAAACAACGCCGATGTACTGTCAAGGCACTTGGCTAGGTGACACGTGCTGCGAACTTCCGCCACTCCGCACGAAAACTAGCCGCAGTGTTTCAGATATCGTGACCGGAGGCACAATTAAAATGACCAGACACCGCCACACATATTTCCCCCCTCCTCCACTCCTTAGCCTCTCCACTACCTTCCCCAAAGGATGCGCATCGCCCACGTCTGGAAGAGGGAATATCTTCACACCATAAAAGATTATCGTGCAGGGAATATAACAAGACACATTTAGATCATCTAACCAATGTCCTGTTGAAAATTATAAAACTATTACAAGTTATATATATATATATGTGTGTTCAAATATTTCAAAGTGAAGAGATCTTGATCAGCACTCAACATCTAGGCCTTCAGTGCTGGTGAGGGGTGACATGTGAGCATGGAGCAGAACGGAAATAAGGGGCGGGGGAAACGGGAGATCCGCGAGAAAATTTAGCGACCAGCTGCATCGTCCGGGGACCAACGCCGCCGGGAATCGAACCCGGGGCGCCTTGTTGGGAGGAGAGTGCTCTACCACTGTACAACCTTGGCCCCATAATATTTCAAAATAGTGCATTTTACTTACAATATCAATTGACAGACTGTTTTGTTTTCTTTATAATATTATATGCTGGCTAGTTAGTCACTTAAAACAAACACATAGTACTTTTTAACTGTTTGAGACGGCATGGAATGTGAAAGTGATTGTAGCTATATTCCTTATCTACTATCCAGGTAATTGTGTGCGTATCATACAAGAAAACCTAATCAATTGATATTTACTATACCGCCCCATTTTCAATTCAACCCAATAGTTTATATACACACAAGCACATTCACACATTTACTATCAGAACAAACTAATCGTGTTTTACCAGAAAACAGTGCACTACTGATACATTTTACTGCAGATTATTTCGGATTGATAATGAGTCCTTGATATATAATTTCTTTGTGTATTATTTTGTCCTTGACGACATATTTTCCCCCAATGTACTCGCCTCAAGCCTCGTCAGTAGCAAACGCATGAGATTTCAGACCAATTACTAGGTATCTGAAAAATTCTCGTTTTCTTCTGGGCACAAGTTAGAAGAATTCCAACAACTATAAGTTCGTGTCACATTCGTAATTGGCCTTTGACTTATGTGACACCTCCTGGAAGTCTTTGATCCAATAATAAAAATGTAACTAATACACACATGTATCACTTTAACCGCAAGCAGCTAATGAGCATCTGTTCTCTGCTTCAGTTCGCAGATATTCTTGCAGGCTAGCCTACAGGTTAATGAACCCGCGAATTTTTCTGGTTTCTACCAATTACTGGTTTCCCTTGTACTTCAGTAGGAATACGTGTCGGGAATATATTGTGATGGGCACAGCTATGTTCACCCGTAACTAAAGTTAATTCTACTACAGGTTAGTAAGATCAATGTCACAAGTTTGGCACAGGAAAAATTTCTACCGCTTCAGCGCTGGTATCAGTAATGGGTGTACACTGACCAATCACAGAGCTTTCCTGAATTTTAAGTTACATGAAATTGATAATTTTAAACGCGATGTTGGTTTTTTTTTTTCACTTTAAAATTAAGTTAAATGACTTCTGTCATTCCCAAGCCTATTGAAGTTAAATTTTTCAACGGTTAGGTATTTTTCTGGTCCCTTGGCGACAGCAGCGAAACTAGCGGCAGAAATTTTCCCTGTGCCAAACTCTCCCATAGTAAAACACGTTTTCTTTCCAACCTGCAGTAGAATTACTGTTCTTCGTAACTAGCCAACAGTACTAACTTTGAGATTATAATACATTGACGTTTTTAGCAGGCCACGTAGAGTGACTTGAATTGTTTTGCACCTCGGAGGTTCACAATCAGAAATAGAGTGAACGATCAGTTACCTCGTTGACGTTTTCCCCGTAACTTTTGGAAGACCACTTTGGTGTGACTAGGCAACATTAATGCCAACTACTCCACGAAATCGTCACGACGCATGATTTGAAAATATCATTGCACGCAGAAAATTTTTAAAACATCCGCTACCACTTGTTTGTTCGCGACGCTAACATTATCAGCAAAATATTTTGTAGTGATAACAAATCTACCGCTGTTGTGAGTCAGGGCATGCCATACGTGTTTCACGTTGCATTCGCCCGGAGGCGGTCTACAAGATAAAGACATGCTTGAGGCATATTTCTAGATGACGTCCGCCGCGACCTGGGCACGACGAACCTCCGAGGCGAGTCTAGTGACGTAACTCCCCTCCTGACATCGTATGCAGTGTCACCTCGGGACGGACACACAGCACGTCAGACGACGACAGTGATGGATGGGGGACCGCAGCTCGAGACAGTTCAAGGGCGCAGATAACACGGCTCCAATTAATACCGTGGCCAGGGCCGGGGGCGAGGGGACGTCAATTCATCATGGGATCGGCGCTTGTCCGAGGGATTAGGACGGCACAGCGTTCCTTTGTCAGGGGGAGGCCAACAAGTGTTCAGCTGTCGCCAAACTACCTTCCCTCCCCCTTCCCCCGGCCAATCTTCGTCAAGTAACTGCTTGTCCTGTGGCCATTACGTCGCTCGCCCCGCAAGACATTCTCTGTGGGGGACACCTAGTGTCATTGCCCACGGAAACAAAGCCTACACTATGCGTACCCAAGACAGATCTACGCGTGGTGGGAACCCTCTGTGATGACCACGTGTTCGTGTCGAGTAAATCTACTGCACAGTTATAAATACTATTCCTATCACTAATTTATATGTTACCACCCGAAAATTTCTGAGTAGCTAGTTAAGATTTTTTTTTCTGTAAAATCACTGTTTACGCGTATGCCCGAAACTCCGTAAACAACAGTTCCGAAAATATGTTTTCCTCCAGGATCTGTTAAAAAAGACTGTTGCCTGTAGACCCCTAGTTTGACTGTCAGTCCAACAGAATGACTTCAAACAGGAGAAATAGTGACAATAGACTTAAAATTTTAATTTCTAGGAGTTATGTCGCTCAGGAGAAAATTGTAGTTCATTTGACTCCTCGTCTATAAACGCAAGGAGCTCAAAGGCGTCTGTCTTCTAGTCGAGGAATACTCTTAAGAGGGAGTAGACAATAGTTTTAGCCAACGATTTAAACAAAATTGTTTCCAGTGTTACGAACTTCTGAGGCACAATCTCTGACGCCGGAACCTCGTGCGCAAGAGATCGCGCGTAACGAATGAGTAATTCTTAATTCTGGATAAATATTTACTCATAAAGTTGGCAGATACCATTATCTAGGATTGTCATTGAGTGTGTTATCCATATTGGCTTCGAAAAAAGCGTAGAAATAAATTGATGTTTTCAGCGTTAATTTATCTACCACGCACTTTGTGTAACATAATCCCTTCTCCACAGCTCCTTCCTCAAGTGATTCCAGGTTAAGCTACTTATAGAGCGTATCAATCTATTCCGAGTCATACCTAGTACCTTTATTACAATTTCCCATTTCCAAGTCCCCCCTAACTCACGGCCCTTTCCGGCGGAAATAGGGTACAGATATAGTACTACGAATCTTGCAAACTAAAATAAATATTTTTACGCAACTTGGAGATTCCTGATTGATAAAAAAGGGGCGAGGGTTTAAAGAAGAGGTTGAGTAACGTATAAGAAGCTCATTCTAACTACGGAACCACGTAAAAACTTGTCAAACTTTACCCAAGCCACTTGTAAATGAACTGATTTGCTGCATAATATCCCCCCACCCGTCGCATTTGTTTATTCTGTATCAAAGAACGCAGAGAATGTTTGCCAACAAGAATAATATATAACTTGTTGCCACACTACTGCGTGATTTGTGACATGAAAGCATACTAGACACAGACACCTGTGATAGTGCAGTAATTTGAGTGAACAAACTCACCCGTCAAAAAGAAGGAAGTCGTTTCACCACAAACAGTTTTCCGAGCTCTCAACAAAGCAGGACTTCCACTTACCTGAAACAAGAGATCATTTTATTAGTGGCGGTCCAACTTGTAATTACACAGGACATACATACACATTCATTTTAATAACAAAACCAGTTGGTGACAAACACAATTACTTGACCTTGTGTTTAACACTTCACAACAAAGAATTCCAAATAATATAATAAAAAAACTGAAACACTTTATTCGTTCTCATGGCATAACAAAGAAGTATAATAAAGTAATAAATATGTCTCTGTCTCACGTCGTACAACTGCAACAACACTGTACTAGCAGTCGTGAATAAAAAAAGCGTTTCGCATACGAGGGAAAGTCAACGTTATCACCACGTCGTTCGCACGCGTATGCATTCTATCTCTCCTCTCTCGCTCTCTCACACACACACGCGCAATCACATATACTGTGCGGTTGCAGCTAGCTATTCCGCAACATCGTTTACACCCATGTTAGTTGAGAAACAATACTGCCGCAGACTAAATACTTATTTATTCTGTGATGCTATTAACGCAAATTTCTTCAATTTCTCAAAGGTATTGTTATACTGTATATATGACTAAACAACTTGTTTTCAGCACGTAATTTTTATTTACACCACCAAACCACGTAAATTATGAACCCGTCAATGTTACAGTAAACTGCATCGTTCCTACAATCACGGTAAATAACAAAGCAATTTACACTACCAGGTACATGTAAAGGTTATTACGAAAATTAGCATAAGCATTCCACTACTACTTGCCTAAGCAGAGTTTTCAGTTGACATCCCGAAAAAAAAAAAAAAAAAAAAAAAAAAAAGATTCAGGAAAATGATGTTTGTGTCAGGCAAACCTCGCGGCGTTAAATGGAGGTGACCTCAGGGACATGTCGTACACATCATACATTTGTCCAATTCTCCACAAACGTCCTGCTCTTTGGAAGAGGACAGACGAGGGCCATCAGGAGATTCATCCAGCACGCATGAAACGACTTCGTTGCTATCGCCAGTCCACGGTAAAGTAAGCACCTCTAAAGACAGTTTCATTAAGAGTGATAATCAGAATGAACATTTGATTGTGGCCGTAGACGTTAATTTTGAGTACCGTGAAATTTAAAACATTGAGAAATCTAACACTGTAGTGGTTTCATACACAGCTGTGATTACATTTATAAGTAATAGAAATAGGTGTCTGAAAGGAAAATAACTTCCAGTCACCGTTAAAGGTCTGTACAAAATATTCCCATTAAAATTACAGAAAATACTAGTAAAATGCATTAAGATACCTTCGTAGGCCTAATGTTATGGCCGTACCGATATTTCTGGCTACGGGGTTTTCGTGTATTTGTGTATGCATATCCTAGCACTCCGAAAATTGACTTATAAACAAGGCGGAGCACAGAACTATAATGAAGTAATTTTGAATCGATATGTTCACGATAAGTATAGACATTCACTTCGATATTTTCGTGGATGTCAGTTAAATATCCGCAGAAAATTTACAAGAGAGCAATTGCGTAAATAGATACTACGAAGGCAGTAGTACCAAACAACGCACTATTTACGTTAAAATGCCAGTGGGTTTACGGGAATGTTTCTAGTGCGTAGCGCACGAACAGGCATCACGGCAGGAGGTGCAGTTTACAAGTGCAGGCTATCTGAATAGCGTAGCCCGCCCACACATGAGGTCGTCACCAGGTAGGTGGGGTCCCTCAAACCCGGTAGCTACATAATATAACAATAGCAGAGTAGCGGCGGGGAACTCGACTATATTGCAGACAGCACGTGGTCCACATATGAGGAAGGCCTGAGTGGTTTCGTTCAGCAACTTCGCTCCAAGCAATAGCCGTCTATCCGACAACTGCTCTCCCACCAGCTATTCACGGTCAAGTATGTACTTCTGGGAATACAATTCACCGTGGAATTAAGCCTCGGCAAAACTACACGCCGAACTACTTAGAAAAAAAATACATGTTTAGTCGGTTACATGAACGCCGGACGAGTTTCAAACAGCGGTATCTTCTCGTTCGAAGTAAACTAGTTTCATAAGTAGTTTCGAAACGGCATGGGTATATTCTATGCCGTTCTGGTGTGACATTTTCCACTCGTTAAATTAAATAAACGTAAGTGTTTGAAGCGTATATATCCGTTGTACAAGCAAAGCAAGTTTGTGGTTAGTTACAATATAGAAATTAAAATTCACGCATGCTGCGTGAAAATGCGATAATAATTGAACATGGTGCATTCATAGTTCCAAGATTGTTGAGATTTAAAAATTCGTTTATTTTATTCGGTTTCGGTACGTAACCCCGCGAACATGTTTAGCTTCAAAACATGATCAAATCTGGCTGTCGAAAGTGTTAAAATGAACACGTTTAAGCCCTCTATTGTGATCGTGGCATTAGACTTTTAATTTAAGTACGGCGAAATCTCAACACTGTGTAATTATTCAAGCCAATTAGTCACCAACTCGAATTGCACCGACTGGGCGGCACATGGAGGATCTTACCATCATGTTGGAAATACCATATTTAATTTAGACCAGACGCGTTCTAAATAAGATAAGTTAGTGGTAGGGTGTGTGAACGGATAAAGTTGGCTGGCTTGGCGTCAGACGACTACCTCAGCCACAGTACCTGAGAAGTTCCGCTACCTGCTGTCCCTCACCTGTAATTGGCGCACCTACGGCACCTAATACTCCACACACTGCCGTGGCAGCAGCACTACATCTCTCTCGCGTGCAAAATATTTACTATATCAATCTTGGATCGTATCCGTCCAAATACGAGGATTTCTACAGAAATTTGTCCACTAACTGCTACTCAGTGGAACAGCAAACAAAGAATGAATAGACAGTGCTTGGGTATGCAGGATATTTGATTTTAACATGCAGGTCATTGAATTCGCAAATTGTCACCATCTCTACACGACATAAGTTATTCCTAAGCCTAGTACATACGGGCATATTTCTTGTACATGAAAGTGAGCATTAAAGTCACACAAGAAACACTAGTTAGCGTTCAGGCTACAAAAATTTGTTTAGTTCACACGGCCATAATTCTTGTACAAGAAGGTTTACACCATTCAAATTTTGAATGCAGATTTTAAAGCTGCATTTGGGGTATTTGTGGCTACTGGTGTATTATTTATTGAGTCTGCACCAAAAAGATAATGTTAATATGGAAATACTGTTGGCAGTAGGTAATATTGTAGGTTAAGTAACATGTTGAAAGATCCCGCAATATTTCTTTAATTGCTTCTTTTGTCCAGTTATACACTATTTATTTTAGATTAATTACTATTTGTAAGTTATTTCGTTCATAAATAGTTGCGCGCGCATAAAAATGTTTATTTTCATTCGACCTGTACAAGAAAGATAACGAAAAATAGGACGGTCCGTATCTCGTACTAGCTAGTGTGCAAGTCGTATGCCAGCCAATAGTAGCCTACGCTCGGTGGCCGTTCACACGATACAAGTTTGTTACAAGTCGAGGTGAGTGTTCACCTTCCTGTACCAAGAAATATGCCCGTGTGTACTGGGCTTTACATTCTTACAAAATCTGACGTCGGTACGGCCTAAGCAGAACACGAAATTGTTAGGATACCTGCTTTTGCGCTATTACACCAGGAGAAAAAAAGTATTTCCTAATCATGTTCCAAAATGTAGTAATTATTAGAGATGATGGAAAATCGCGAAAATTATTTGAGCCAGCATAACCTCCAAGTCACTGCGCTTTCTCTTATTGGCTGACGTGTTTAGAGACACCATAACTTGTTTGAAGACGAATAAGAGACGTTCTTCGTTAAAACAGTGGTATTCTCGTTGGCCAAGTTAAATGGGGCAAACATCTTCGAAGACAAACGAGAGCCAAC
>PNEQ01076603.1:0-25158 GCA_003012365.1 Medauroidea extradentata | reverse complement strand
CATGTGCCATAAATAGGTCATTTATGTTAAAAATCGCTTTTGATACTATTAACATACACTGCAGTATAAAATAACAATTTGTTCTATACTGTATGATGTCGTTACTACTTACTGACAACAATGTTTTAGTGATATTCGTCGGGAAAAACCCCTATTTTGAAAAAATGGTGCCTAATAGGGCCTAAATGATATTTCGAGAAGCTCCGTAATCTTTAAATAACTTTTTACTGTCTAAGGTACAGTTCTGTCAAGTTTCGCGATTTCTTCACAAAAATGCACAATTCTGTGGTTTTCATGGATATATCCTCCGGACTAGTAAACCTACTTTTGCATTATTTAATTTAAACATATTTATTTGTAAAGATAAATGTTCATACTAAACATATATTCGACAGTTACCGAAACAAGATAGTAAATAGTGTGTGGGAAGTGTACCATAGGGCAGATATAGTAGAAGAAAATGTCGTCCTTACACAGCAGTTGTTTGTCGCAACATGGAGGATGTGGCGTCCTTTATAACACGTGTTTTTTCCCAGCGTAGAAGATGGAATCGTCCTTCACTACAGCTGTTTGTCCCAGCGTAGAAGAGAGTGTCGTCCTTATACAACAGTTGTTTGTCGCAACATGGAAGATGGTGGCATCCTTCATAACACGTGTTTTTCCCAGTGTAGAAGATGGAATTGTCCTTCACAACAATTGTTTGTCCCAGCATTGAAAAAAATGTGTCGTCCTTATTCAGCAGTTGTTTGTCGCAACATGGAGGATGATAGCATCCTTCATAACACGTGTTTTTCCCAGGATAGAAGACGGAATCGTCCTTCACTACAGTTGTTTGTCCCAGCGTAGAAGAGTGTCGTCCTTAACAGTTGTTTGTCCCAATGTGGAGGATGGTGGCGTCCTTCATAACACGTGTTTTTCCCAGCGTAGATAATGGAATCGTCCTTCACTACAGTTGTTTGTCCCAGCATAGAAGACAAAATCGTCCTTCACTACAGTTATTTGTCCCAGCATAAAATACAGAGTCGTCCTTACACAACAGTTGTTTGTCGCAATGTGGAGGATGGTGGTGTCCTTCATAAGACATGTTTTTCCCAGCATTGAAGATGGAATCGTCCTCCTTCACTACAGTTGTATGTCTCAACGTAGAAGAAAGTGTCGTCCTTACACAGCAGTTGAGGATGGTAGCATCGTTCATAACACGTGCTTTTCCCAGTGTTGACGATGGAATCTTCCTTCACTACAGTTGTTTGTCCCAGCATAAAAGACAGAGTCGTCCTTGTACAACAGTTGTTTGTCGCAACGTGGAGGATGGTGGCGTCCTTCATAACACGTGTTTTTTCCAGCGTAGAAGATGAAACCGTCCTTCACTACAGTTGTTTGTCCCAGCATAAAAGATAGAGCCGTTCCTCACAGCAGTTGTTTTTTCTAGCAAGTAAGATGGTGACGTTCTTCACAACAAGTGTTTGTCCCAGAATAGAAGGCAGAGTCGCCACCACAGCATTTGTTATTCCTAGCGAAGTGATGTCCTTCACGACAAATGTTTGTTGCAGCAGACAAGACAGTGGAATCCCTAACAGCAGTTTTTTGTCCCAGCGTGGAAGATAGTGGCGTCCTTCACAACAAGTATTTGTCCCAACGTAGCAGACGGTATCGTCCTTCACAGCAGGGTCTGTTGTTGGCGCAGTGGCTAGAGCACCTACCTCCCAAGGCGATCCTTGTTCGATTCCCTGCAAGGTCGGTCCCCGAATTTTTGCATGTGGGAATCATCTCGGACGAATCCGCTGGTTTGCGAGTTTTCTCGAGGATCTCCTGTTTCCCCCATCCCTTCATTCTGACTCTTCTCCATACTGACATCATGTCATCCTTTACCTAATGACCTAGATGTTAAGTGCTGACGAAAATCTCTTCACTTCACTTATTTTACAGCTGGATATGGTTTTAGCACAGGAGACAGCAACGTCTTTCATAGCAGATGTTTGTCCCAGCATGGAAGACAGTGTCATCCTTCTCTGCAGAAGATTGTCTAAGAGTGGAAGACAGTGTCGTTCTTTAGAGCAGGGAAGTACCTCAATCAATTCAACCCCTTGAGTACTTGCTCTATATAATTTTATCCTGTCTCATTGTAGAAAAATATTAGGCTGTCTCTATGTGACCGACGTAGTGAAATACAGAGACCTTCCGAAATAATAAAACGGGAAGAAATGTGAATTTCCATGTGTGTATGTGTGTACGTGTTCACCACATTTTAAAATGTAAGGGGAATTTCTAATGTATAGGACACATAGCGGATGTGTTATAAATGTGAGGTGATAGTTTATAAAAAAAAAAGTATGTCGTCGTGGACACAATTTCGACGTTAAGTTATCACTACACAAAAACAACAGTCGCCGTTCTGATACGGAATGTGTGAATGTATGCATGCATACTCATATAAAAGAAATTATGTGCTGAATACATATTATAATTTATTCTCTATAGCATATATCATGCTACATATGTGATGTTTGTGTGTTTGTGATATGCTGCCATTTGGATACAAAAAAAGACTCGTCCATACATGGCACTCAAGGGGAAATTCTAGAGAAAACAATTTTTTGTATCAAGTGAAATCTAGCAAATAGTCTCCTAAATAGCATGAGCCATATTCGAGTACTGTGATTTCTACATAATCTTAATATATAAAATGAAATGACCTGACAGACACACTCACTCATCAACGTACAGTCCAAACCGCTGGACCTACAACCATGAAATTTTGAGGGAAGTTTCCCCTTCCCCCGTAGGCACCCACTAAGAATGGATTTTGCGAAATTCGATAATTAAGGAGGTGAAAAGGGGTGAAATGTGTTTTCAAAGAATCCCGGATATTTAATTAAAAATTAAGGGCGTGAAAACCGTAAAATATATTTTTCATTAATACGTGATTTCTTCTAAACCATTTCAGACAGTGAGGTGATTTTTTCTTTAAAATGATGCTTAAGTAAATATCTAAAAGGAATTTTTAGAATTTTTCGAAATTCGTACTTGAAAGCTCTTAAAAAAATAAAACGTGTTTTTAATTAATCCCACTTATCTCCTAAACCAGTGGAAATATTGAAATAGTTTTTGCTTTAAAATAAATCTTTCGTAAATACCAAAATAGTGATTTCTGGATTTTTGCTATTCGTCCTTTAAAGCCGTTAAAAAAATACAATATATTTTCAAATAATCATCTGTACCGCTTATACCCGTTGAGATATCGAGATGATTATTTGATAACAATGAAGCATACGTAAATATCTACAAATCAAATTCAGGATTTTATTAAATTCGAAAATTAAGGATGTGAAAAGCAGTACAATATTAGTCTCCCGAAAAAAGAGAATGATCGTGGAGAAATAATTCAACAGTTGTTTCTTTTTGCCAACCTATTCATAAATAAAACCACTTTGGACTGTAGCCCGTACATACGAAATAATTATCACGGCCTGCCTTTAAGCATTCACTCAGGTATTGTATAAAGTCTGTGGTGTGGGAGGGGTGGGGTTACGGGTTCGTACCCCGTGCAAGACTATGCAATGGGAATTACTATGCCATCATACGAGAATATTGCGCGCGCTATTTGCACTGAGCTAAGACAATTTATAGTTCACTGTTATTGAGTACGCTAGCTGTTAAATGTCTTCATCACATATTTTATTCAGAATTACTGTTTACATTACATAATTTCTCGTGGGCAAAGCCGCAACCGGGCGGCTATTTCATAGAGAAATAAAAATGAATTAAAAACAAAGATGCTCTGCAATTAAAGTACGCTCAGCGAAGTGGACTGGATAAAGCTGTTTGCATTTTTTGTTTTAAAGATATACAGAGAATATAGTAACACAATCAATTAATACGTAATTAAAAGTTAGTTACTCTTTTATATAGTACACACGGGCGAAGCCGCAAAGGGACAGCTAATACTCTCTTGCTTTTTTCTGTTAAAAACATCTTGTAACACATTTACAGTCTGATGTAAGATTTAAACGACGTGTTACAACGAGGTAGGTAAAGTATTTCCGATTATTGACAATATACGGTCACTTGTATGTTGTGCCTCGTGCACAATGATTGCATTTGTTAAACTATATCAATGTGCCCAGACAAAAATATATTATAGAGCCTAAATTGGTGCAGTTGAATTTTCAGAGACAGTAAATTTGCAGTGGAACTTGGAGGTTGTAACGCTTAGGGCATATTCGACAGTGCTCGGAGGTTACCGCAGATGGCTATGTTCAAGTCTCAGAAGTTTCATGTCATATGTTTTGGTTTGGAATGTATGGTTAATTCACCGGTATACGAGTACCTGTTTACGAAATTTCTAATGTGCGTTTTCATGAATTTCCTTCAGTTAAGAAATTTGTTCTAGATGTGCTCTCATTGTTACCCATATTAATTACGGTTTTTACTTGACGGTTTCGATTTATTTTTATAATGTATACTTGGAAAAGTGCCACTGTTGTACGCGTTCTCATTAACTCATGTTTATCGTATTTTCTTTCTTGATAATTTTGTGTGTAATCATAGGCGCACTTATCTTAAAAACTTTACAAAAAATTCTAATAAATATTTATGACCAACGTATCAATTGTCTGCAATAATACATTCTCTTTACCCTACGCTACAATCAGTTTACCTAGTGCAGATACGGATTGCCATGGCCGACTGTTCAGACCATTCGCCTCCCATAAAGGCGATTTGGGGTCGATGATTAACATGAATGATCACGAACCTCCTACAGTTCCTAAAAAAGGAATAATGTTTCAAATATCGAAAATAACATGAAATAAATGATTTAATAACATGTTTTAATGTCAACTAGGAAAATAATTATAATTAATTAACTGTCCACGCTTCCCTATTGGATTTAACATTACTGTATGTACACATCACCTCTAGTTGCGTTCTTGTGGTAGTCTCTCATCAACATACATTTCACTAACTACGCTTATTCGATATTACCGAATTTCCCAATGTCTCCTTTGATCGATTATTATTTCAAACAAATTTAATTCCCACACCACAGACGTTGGTCGGTTAAAAAAGCGCTAACACAATCCAAAGATTAACTGCCTACAGAAACATTTGGGTACATAAAAGTCAGCCCAAGACCTCACAACTTCTCACATAGGGAAACAGCTACGCAAACTTTTCTAAAGCACGATATTTAAAATGCTGTAACGACTTCTATGTAAACGTAGTGCACTCCATCTGTTAATGCATGAAAGTGACTAAAATGACTCGGTGCACGAAAATACGTACACTTAAATCTTTATTTGAAAAGATTTTTTTATTAGGTACATTAAAAGTTCACCAGAAAATTCATAACTAAAGTAAACAAAGCGAAATATTCTACTATAATTTTACTCTTTACTTCAAAACTTCATAAACAAATTTCGACTAAACAAGAAACTTTGCTTTAGTTCTTTACTGAATTATATGGTTTAGAGTGGGATACGTATGGTTGACAGCATTGTGATCATTCATCAAAACGTAGCTGTATAGCTGTACTTTCTGACTTTTTGTTTCCCTTTTTCTAAGAACTGAACTCATGTGGTTTCGACAAACTGAAAATAGCAATGTTTCTATTAACAACGGAGGTAACCACAGTGTTAAAATCTCAAACCAATAGTTATCTCATAAAAATAGTTGGCCTATTCGAGAAGACGCAGACCAACGCCTGGTATATATGCAATTTATTACGGCATACGGCGAGCGGGTTGCCTACTGCGCAAATGTTGTGCAAAAGCTACAAATAAAACGCAATGTAGTAGCACATGAGTAGTTTATGACACGACACATTTGGCAAAACAACAATAAATAAGATATACAAGTATGGATAGAATAATTAATAACAACTCAAATTCCTATAAAACTTATTCTATAACCAGATAAAGTGCACGATGTGACAATATGTTATTTGCGGCACAGTGAGCGTATCAGAAGTCAATCTTTTTAAAAATGATAGTAAAAATATATGTTATCGTGGTTTTTGATGTTAACATAAGAATATTGTCAAATGAGTATTATATATATATAAAGAACTCTGACTGACTGACTGACTAACGTATCAAACTGCAGCCCAAACCACTGGACCTAGAATCGTGAAATTTTTTGTGTGTGTTCCCCTCAAGTCGTAGGCGAGCACTAAGGAAGGATCTTTCGAATTTCGACCTCTAACTCGATAGAGCTCAAACTCGTCGGCCTATCGTCATGAATTTAATTTAATAAGACACACATAAAAATGCATATAAGCCAATTTAAGGATTTTCCGAAGTTCACCTTAAATGTGTTTCTGATCAACTATCGATATCTATCGAATTCTTCGGGATAGAGAGTTGGTTTTCACTTCAAAATGTTACACACGTAAAGACCCAAAAATACATTCTAGGATTTTTTTAAAATTTGATCCCCAAGCAGTAAAAAGGGGTAAAATGTGTTTTTTATGAATCGTCTATATCACAGAAACACAATTGACTATCATCGCGAAATTTACTTCAATTGGTTACGTATACAAATATCTATGACAGGACTCTAAGAAGTTTTGAAATTCGTTAATAAAGGAGGTGAAATCTGTAAAATGTTTTTTCGACTATTCCTCCATATCAATCGAACCAATCGATATATCGAAGTGCTCTGTACTTTAGATTGATGCTTATGCAAATATCTAAGTACAGATGAAATATTTTTTCCGAATTTTGCTTCAAAGAGGTAAAAGAAAGGGTAAAATGAGATTTCGATTCACAATCGATATATACCGATCTGATTGATTTTTATACAGCGACGTGATTTTTCTTTAAGATTGATGCTTACTCAAATACCAGAAAAAATGTCACGAATTTTCGAAATTCGCCACCTAAGGAGGTGAAAAGGGGTGAAAAGTGATAAAATGTGTTTTTAATTAATTGTCGCTTTATCTTGAACCCAAGGGGCTATTGTCGTGTTTTTCACGTCCAAGAGACACCAGTTAAGTAGTCTAAAATGTGATATAAGAGTACTCCGAAATTCAGTCTCTTAAGAGATTAAAAGACCTTGAATGTGTTTTAGATAAATCCTTGATATCTATCGAACACGTCGATATCTATAGTTAATTTTTGTTTCAGGATGATGATTACAGAAATTATCGAAAAACTTTTTTAAGAGTTTTTGAAATTCGAACTCTCAGTGCTGTGCAGAGGACATAATGTGTTTTTTTAATGAATGATTGATTTTGATTCTACTGAACGGGCTACCGTCGTGATTTGCACTTCAATAGGATACTTCAGGAATACTAAAGATGATAAATTAAAATATTTCGAAATTCGACACCCAAAAGGGTGAAAAACAAAATTTGTTTTCCTTCAATCCATGATATATATCTAACCAGTAGAGATATTGAGATATTGTTTTCGTCAGAGTGATAGTTACGTAAGTATTTAAAAACTAAGCGTAAGTTTTCTTTTACTTAATAAGATAACTTTAATATTAAGAATAAAACTAAGTTTGTAAACTTTCAAGGCAGACGATCCGAAAACCAAGTACGAGCAGCGAGAAATAACTTACACAGGAGTTTCACTGTACAGTAACCTATCGAGACGTGGTGTTGTACAACCTCTATAAACCAAGAACACGAATATTTTATTTTTTAAATTGAAATTTATTTTCATGAATATTTCGACGTAACGTGACGCAGTTGTTTGTTGCTCAGGTCTACATTCCGGGAGGTTCTAGGTTCGGATTCCGTTAAAAAAAATACGTGCGAACGTTCAATCTTGACAAAAAAAAACTACAAGACAGACAGAATTAGTGCAATTTAGATGTAGTTTTAAAGGGGTAAAACGGATTATGCAGTTCACTTTCCACTTAGGTTCCTTGACAACATTAGTTCACATATATAATCTCACTAATCTCAAGGTTGGGGCACCAAATACGTTTCCGCGAAACCTTTTCCCACCAAAATTTTTTAATGGCATTAAACTTCAAGTGAACATTTTGAAAACATGTAATTGAGGGTACCGTCACCAATTGTTGTGCGCAGGATAAATCAGACGTTTCTCATTCGATTACCCTGATACAATAAAAAGTCTGTAATTACCTCACCACGTCAACACTGATGTGACTATAAATAAGTCCCAAGCGAAGTCGCTGTTAGTGGCAGGGACAAACTTAAGACTGTTTTTCGCGTGGACAGCTATAGCTACTTATCCTGCTGCAGAATTAGTTCAACTAGCCGCTTGGACATTCTAACACTTGATGACTGAAGTACCAATCTTGTGTACAAAGAGGTTTTTCAATTACAGTAAATACTATAAGTTACGAATAATACTCGCTAGCAAAGCCGCGGGGGACTGCTAGTATGTGTGTGTGTATATATATATAAATATATATATATATATATATATATATATATATATATATATATATACATATATAAACATAAGAATAGTGTCTAAACCGACTGCACATTATTTACATGTTAACACAACTTTTGTCATGGCCATGAATATAATTTTACAGAAGTAAAGTTTCCATTAGTAAAACACGACTGAATTTATATTTTTTGATAAAATTAATTTCTGTGCATTGCATGTCTATTAATAGCACATAAACACTGATATTTGAATAACATGAGCCACGAAGTTTATTTGTGATATTATGGATGATGATGTGTTTGTGTTTCCTTTAGATTGTATAAAATAGCGATCACATAACAACTCTAGGTTTTCTCAAACTAAGTTACGGGTAGTCTCGCAGTAATATTCCTCTGTGTAAAGTACTGTTTATATTGCTTGCAGGAAATTAAGGACTTTATGCTTCATACCACGTATTTGTATTAACGTTTGGAGAATTATAGTCTTTAGATGACTTCTTTATTGATTACACTGCTGGTTTCACTTTGACTGGACTAAATTTTCACAGAGCAGTTGTTGGTCATCATTGTTGTATTTCTTGTTATGTGCACCTCCTCTTCCATCAGAATGTACATCGTCGCCTATATTAATTTTCTTTAATATTTGAAGTATTTCGTCGGCAATGACATGTATGATTCCTTCCACAATTACGAGCATTACAACCTAAATCAGATTAACTAAGACAGTCTTTCGGGCTTGCATACTTTCCTTTCCATGATATCTGAGTGCAGAGAAATCGCTTACCAACAGTCAAAGTTGCGTGTACTAACAGCGACTCGTGAATTTCTATCCTTTTTTTTAAACAAAATTTGCCATTTAATACTTTTATAAATTTCAAACTGTAATTTATTTCAGTTGTGTTAAATTATTGTCACAAGGCGCTGTACTAATAATTTAGAATACCCATTTAATGAACTGGGCTGCGAAGTTCGCTCGCCTTTATTATTACACTCAACATACTTGTTTAATACACCTGGTAACGGAGTTGTCAATCCTGTCAAATATTTATGTTGACTGCAGCAACACGAACTGCATAAGGAGTTAGACATTTTAGTACAGCATCGTCTAACGAACGAATGTAAGTCTTCAATTAGGCCTATATAGGATGTTTATTAAATAGAGTGAAAAACTCCACATGCGTGTTCCTCACGAAAAACTTTGACGAAAACATTTTTTGCACTTTTCATCTAAGCGTAATATAAAGGGAGTTATGGGTCTCTGAACATCGAATTTTGAAACATTATTTTCCCAAAATATCGGAATCAAATTGACAATTCAAGGAACACAACCAAATACACATGAACGCACTATTGCCTATGCTTTATGATGTGTATCCTAGGTGTAAAACACAGGACTTAAAGAAACATTCTTAAATGACGATTTGCAAAAAAACCAAGGGTGGGTTTGTATGGAAACTCATCACATGAAAAATGATAGGTAGAAACCCCAATGAAACCTTTAAATCGCAAATATCCAAATGTTTTGTTTTATTCCACAAAATGTAATGCCGTACAGGTATACCAGAAAGCCATCTTGTGTTTCACTGTACATGACACCGTATTCTAGAAAGGAAAATGAATGTATTTTTGTTCAAAAATGTTTTGATTCCGTAGATACCAATAAGTATCATTAAGAATTAAAGTGTATTAGTTGTAGGGTGAAAACTTACGACATTAATTTTTTTTGCTATGTACAACAATTTCGGATCCTCTTTGTCAGGTGTTTCAATACTTTTACTGCAACTGCACTTCACCATTCTCTTGACGCCATGTCCGAACTCTGATAATGTGTCACACCTTCATGGTTCAATGTAAACCTTACTGATGTAATGTCTTGCATTAGTTGCTAACCTTTTTGAGCTACCCACACGAGGGCAGGGCAAGTACAAAGAAGAACTGTACGATAATTTTTTACTTGTTTCTTATCAATTGCCACATACGTCAATGCTGATGGACTACCGGTACATTTAGCAACATAACTTTTGCAACCCTGAATTGTCCAAAATAAGGTATTATTTAGTGTTCCTCAACACGCAGTCGATACACCTGTGTCCATTGCACAAATCATATAAAAATTACGTATTATGCAAAATTACGGCGTCACCCCATTCGTACATTTAAAAACAAAGAAGTGCGTAATTTTGTTAGGTTTTTCTTTGCGGATCGGAAATTGTGCCACAGATGACAAACAAAATTAATGCCTTCAGCATACATCATATGCAATAGTGCGTTCATGTGTATTTTGTTGTGTTCCTTGAATTCTCGATGGTGCACATTCAACGTTACCTACATGTTTATAAGTCACGGTATCATAATTAATTATTTGTTTCTGGAACTCTATCGCTGTAGCTTCATTTGTGATTTGAACGAAAACGATGAATTCTAGACTGTTGCAACACGAGGACCTTTTTTATTAGACAGGTTACATTAATCAATAAACCAACTTCAACTGTTCGAAAATCCTGACGGTAAAAAAGTTGTAGGCAATTAGAGGGTAGCCACCCCTGTTTTTTCATAAGGGTGGAAGGTTGCATTTGCTGTAGGTTTGCATATCCCAATAGCATTAAGCAATGCTGGAAATATTGAATATTTTATGTAAATTAGTTTCCGATACTTTGGGAAAATACTGTTTTGAAATTCGATATTTGGAGGCCCATTACTCCCTTAATACTACGTTTAGGTGAAAAGTAGAAAACGTTTTCGCCATAGTTTTTCGTGAGGAACACGCATGCGGAGTTTGTCCCCCTATTTAAGAAACAACATGTGTATGTATCAATGGTGAAACATGCACGTCTATATCTTCCAGTGAAATAAATATATTTGGGCTACACTCCCACGAGCATTTTGTTATTGCCAAACATGTTTTTATTGCAAAGAGGTCTTAAGAGCCGACGAGGATGAAGTGAGGTGAAGGCACAGCACAACAGCCATGCCCGAGCCGGGATTTGAAGCGAGTATCTTTCGCAACGTAGACCGGTGCCTAACTGACTACTCTACGAGGCCGGCTTTAGTTGTATGTGCATATTCATGTAATTTTTACGTGGACGTGTATTATTTAAAATGTGTCTAATTTACATCTGTTTACTCATGGCTTCCATATGTGGGATTTTTTTCAATGTCCAAGTCACTCTACCTCTCCCAAGTAATTCACGCTTCCGATAGCTAAAACTAATTCCAACAAAACTCTGAGACCGGGTT
Source organism: Medauroidea extradentata (assembly GCA_003012365.1). Taxonomy (NCBI): domain Eukaryota; kingdom Metazoa; phylum Arthropoda; class Insecta; order Phasmatodea; family Phasmatidae; genus Medauroidea; species Medauroidea extradentata. Next base: position 13,550 of record PNEQ01076603.1, on the reverse strand, counting down.
TATGATATCTGCAACATTATAGGGCGCAAAAGTGCAATACTCGCAAAAGCAGCAGAAAGACCTTAGTTCCGTTCCTATTATCAACGTACTGTCGAATATAGTACTTACTGTTACACTGTATTAGATATGATATGTTCTTGTGTGTACATAATGTTTTGTAGGGAGTGTATGTGTGGGCAAGAAATACGTATGTATATATATATATATATATATATATATATATATATATATATATATATATATAAACAATACCAATACTAATAAACGACACAAACAAAGTTGGACAGTGTGGGCACATTTCATGTCACTGAGAGTACAGCTTCGTGGGGTAAAAAAACCACTTTCACAAAAGTTGTGTTTGGTTCTGAATGATGCCTCTAGTATGCACGAGGTAAAATATATCAATGGGTCACATAAATGATCATCCGCCATTCGAAAAACTGCCAATCAATTAGTAAAAAAACTAGTATTTTAAATTAACAATCATCGATGCAGTAAATATGAAAACATAACGTAATGCAGAAGATTCACACTATGTGAAATCAGCTATAAAGTTGAAATTAATATGTGAGTAAAAAATTAAATGTAACCTTTTTTAAATAAAAATATTACACAATGTTTGAAATTATTAAAATGTATTTTGAGTGTACTGGGCTTAATTTGTGAGAAAAATATGAAATGTTATTAATAGAAGTGGTAACATTCAGTTACTATACTAAACAAAATTAATATTATTGAAATGGAAAGTTAAGATATTTAATTACATTATAAGACACCTTTACTTAGTCGCTGCTTCATATTCACAGCGGCAACGGTTATGTAGAAGCTTGTGCGCTTGCCTTCCATCATTGCGAACTGAGTGTAGTTCCTGAATAGCCTCACGGGCAGATTTTCTGCATTTTATTAATAATACATAGCGACAGGAAAATTTCGCGAATTCAATGACGTACGTGTTAGAATAAATTATTCTATGCATACTCAAGCCCCGACCATTAGTCAACTAGCTGCTACTCAGTGGAACATCATACAATGAACGAATAGACGGGGCTTGAGTATACATAGTACAATGGATTCTAACATGCAGGTCATTGAATTCGCGAAATTTTCCTGTCCCTAGACAACATCTTTGCGTACAGACTTTTTATTAAGGCTCGTTTTCAGTCACCATATTGAATTTTATTATTTTTCGCTTTTTTTAATTCTAATAAGAAAAATGATCAATATTCGATTATAGGCCTACCTCAAATTCTATATACATTTCGCTACAGTACATACATAGCGATTAGGCTGGTAACATATAATTTCGCCGCAATCTGTGTGACAAATTTATTATAATCATTATTTGCCCGAAAAATTGCGACCTAAATCAATTGCCGTTCTTATATTGTTACTCAAGGTAAATAGAATTTGGGATACAGACGCTGTATAATATTTTTCTCCTCGGAATTCAAAAAAAAGCGAAAAATAAAATTCAATATGGCGACTGAAACCGAGCCTTAATATGCGGTACATCTAGGGTGTACAGATGTGTACAATCACCAATATTTCTTGCAGCATATCATACGATACCCTAACAAACACGTATTTTCTAGTCCAGAAACAGTGCAAGGTCTTCATCCGAAAGGAATGTAATGGAGCGATTTGTGCAGCTCTTGACAGCGATGTCTTGTAAGACGATGAAGGTGCTGACCCCCGTAACGCAGTCGGTACAGCGCGGGCTGTGGTGTGAGGGGGTCTCCGGTCGCATTTGGACCCGGGCATGTTTGTTGTGTTGTCCTTCGCATAGTGTCACCCTCATCGGCTCTTAATACCTCGTTGTTAAAAAGCCGTAATTCCCTCATATTCACCCCCCTCTCCTAATTAAGGTGAACAATGTGAGCATGGAATGGTACTGGAACGGAAAACAGAGGTAAACGAAATACACATATATTCCCCCCCCCCCCGGGCCCCTCGAGCCATCTTCGTGTACTAGCCACAATTCCCACATACAGAACATCTGCTTGTGAGGCTATTCAGGAATTACACCCAGTTCGCTATGATGGGAGGCGAGCGCACTAGTTTCTACATAACCGCGGCCGCTGTGAATATGAAGCAGCTACTACGCAAAGGTGTCCGGTGATGCAAATAGTTTATCTTAACTTTCTGCCACTATAATATACAATTTGTTTAATGAAGTAACTGACTATTACCACTTTTATTTATAACATTTCATTTTATCCTCACAAATTGAATACACTGCATTCCAAATACATTTTAATAATTTAAAACATAATAATATCAAACATTGTGTAATATTTTAATTTCAATAAAGTTACATTTCACTTTTACTCACATGCTAAATTCAAACTTATTGCTGATTTTACATTGCGTGAATCTTTTGCATTACGTTATGTTTTCACATTTACTGCATCGACGTCTGTTAATTTAAAATGCTAGTTTTTACTAATTAATTGGCCCTACTATGGGGTAGTTTTTCCAATAGCGAGTGATCATTTATGTGACTCATTGATATTTTTTACCTCGTGCAAACTAGAGGCATCTTTCAGAACCAAACACAACTTTTATGAAAGTGATATTTTTACCCCACAAAGCTGTGCTCTCATGGGCATAATTTTTTTTTAAATGTGACGACACTAATCACCTTTGGTGTGTAAACATTTCGTTGTATTGAATTATACAAGTTTGGTTTATTTGGTAGGTCTTTGGTCCCTCTATCACCCGTCTCTTTATTGACGTCTACTCCCTGAACAGCCTGTATATATCCAAGTATCTAGAACAAATTAACCTATTTATTATAGACTCTCGTATTAATAAATCTTGCTCTATCTTGATGTGCCTAGACGGCTTACGTTTAATAATATAGTTAGATTTTTTCTATTAATTATACATCTATTACAGTCACACCATTTTACAATCTTTACAATATCCGGTCGCAAATCGTCTAAAACGTCTTCAATTTTATTTCCAAAATTTAAAATATTAGTATCATCAGCATATAAAAACACTCTTCCCTTCAAATTTATTCTACTAATATCATTTACATAAATAAAAAACAACAACGGACCCAAAATATACACCTATGGACCACCTATATTTATATTGTTAACACTACTAGAAACTACATTTACAACATATTGTTTTCTATTCATAAGGTAACTAGTTATCCATTTTAAGGGTACACCTCATACCAGCCCTATCCAAGCCTTTTTAAGATCAAGTTTTAACCCTGCAGCCAAGTTATTATCGAGGACTATTTCAATATAATTTACAATATCAGCTACTGCTTTGACTGTTGAAGATGATCCACGAAGTCCATACTGACGCTTAAGTAAAGAAAGTTATTTTCAAGAAATCTAATAAGCCTATCTGCAAAAATTAATTCAATTATCTTTAAAACTGAAAGCAGTATTGAACTTGGTCTGTAATTCCCCGGTTTAGTTTTATCTTCTTCTTTAAATATTGGGACCACTCTTGCTGTTTTTAATCCCCCTGAGAATTCACCAGTCTCAAATGAATTATTCACCAATCTGCACAATATTGGTCAAAATATATCTGCACTAGCATTTAACATTTCATTATTAATATGATCATAAGAGAAATTATTTTTATATTTTAGTTTCTGAATTTTTCCATTTATTTCAGTTAATGTTGTGGGTGTTAGAAAAAATGATTTCTCATTATTACTAGTATCCATAAAATGATATATTGACCTATCACCTACAAATTTCTCACATAACTTTATAGCAACGTTTGTAATGTAATTATTAAAAACATTATATATGTCATTTTGATTAAAATAATATTTTTCATTAACATTTAATCTCTTAATTAATTGCTCAGCCAATTGATTTCTCCTATTATACAAAACTTCATTTCTCACTCCCCATACTGATTTAGTGTTACATCCTGCTACCTGGAATTTATTCTTATAGTATTATTTTAAATATATATTTTTATAACACAATACATTTTTGCATCTGTTATAGTCATTATTTTGTTTCAATGTATCTACATTAAAATCACCCATTAAAATAAATTCACTCTATTACATCCATACATTACCTGACTTGTATCATTTAAAAACAATCTTCGAATTTTAAATGCAGGGTTGTTACACGTAATAATATTCATACACAAATTTTCTTTAGATACTTGCACACACAATACACTGTAATCCTTCTATATTTTCACTTTAATATCCCAATTCCAGTCATTGGGCACATATAATAACACCCCTCCTCCTTTTCGATCATTTCTAATAGCATGAGCTCCTCTATTGTAATTAAAACCATTACATTTCTTTTCCCCCCGTATTTAGCCAATATTCTGCTAATCCCTACATCAACTGTTTTTATAGTATGTAGTAAACATTCAATACCCTCTAACTTATTTTTAAGCGTCAAGTATTGAAATAAACTTCAGATGGATCAGAACATCTATAATTCACTGCCATATATTCTGCCATACCTTGGAAGCTATTTTCTTTACATTGCAATTGAAATAAATTATCCATAAATAGAGTAATTTTCCCCACCCTTAGTTACAGTCCTACTCTTATTTATAACTTATTTATTTCCTACTTTTCTCTTTCAATCCTTGGAGAACTTGTTCGTTTGTAACCCAAATTGGACGGGCATTCTCGTTATGCTTAACAAGAACTTTACAATCCCTGACCCACACGAATTTGTAACCATGTTGACGCAACCCTCTTGCTCTATTGTACACATTCCTCATCTTGGTTGTCAAATGTTCATTAATGTAAATATTGTACTAACCCCCGATAACCCAATGTCTTTTGTTGACAAAATTTTTTTTCTTTTCTTTGCACCAACTAACTGATCCCTTTTACACCTATTTACTAATCTTACAATCATCGGTTTTGGCATGTTCGTATTTTTAGAAGGATCTCTGTGAGCTTCATCAATATCCGAGTGTTGCAACTTGACGTTCAATACCTTAACCCCTCTATAATATGTTTATTTACGTATTCTCCTACCTGTTCAGGAAGACCGTGTACCTCAATGTTGTTCCTTCTTGAATAATTCTGCAGATCTTCAATCTCTTCCTCAAGCTTCGTCACTTTTGTCTCGGGCCTTTTTTTTATATCTTGAATATCTTCACCTAGTTGTTTCAGGACACCTTCTTTTGCTTCTACTATAATTTTGTAAGTGTCGAAACCATCACTAATAAATTGCACTGAGTTTATAAATTCATAATATATTTCTTCGTAGCGTCTGCCAATTTCTTTAATGCCAACTTAAGACCAGAAAGTCTTTCGAGTAGTTTTTGAAGGTTAATTATCACATTGCTACAATCTTCCCGATTACATTTCCAAACTTTGGTTTTATCACACCGGTAATCTTGATATTCCTGTTTTGGCATCTTAATTCATATAAGATGATACAATCTTTCGCATTTACTATCGCACTGAATTGCCTCATCTCTATCAGTTACAGGTTTTCCGCAAACAACACACCAACTGTTCGTTTCCGCCATATCGTTTACCGTTTATGTAATTTATGCATGTAATTAGCTGCTATATATCTTCACATCCTAAAAATTATTTAATTTACTTATTTTAATGTGCAAATGTCGATCTGGATGCTGGATGTGGAATAAAATATATATTAACCAGAAGTTCGTTGTTCGTTAAACTGAGAGCAACGGTCGAAAATTCCAAATTTAGAAGTGCTCAAATCAACAGTTAAATACTTGCAACGTAGAAAAGTTCCTCGCGCACTCTAATTCCAAATAGTTTACATATTTTAATTTAATTTTAGAATACTTACTTCATTTTCTTTCTTCGGCTAATCAAACTCAGGTCGGAAACGGTATATCAGATATCTAAAATTTATTGGGTTGTTTTCCAGTAGTTTTCCAGACAGTCAGTGTTAACGCCGTTTCGGGAGGGACTGGAATCTGTTCCCGTCATCAGGTAGACACACAGGGTTCAGGAACACGAGTGCGACAGACCAGTATCGTCATTTGTGTCGTTTGTGGTTTTTTTCTGTTTGTGTCTGATATCTTTGTGTTTTTGTTTCGTCTCATCGTTGTGTCTTTGTTGTATTTCTGTTCGTGTCTGATATCTACTGTGTTCTAGTTTCGTCTCATCTGTTTGTTCCTTGTATTATTTGACGAGATTCCATTTTTGGAATTTTATGTTGTGTATGTATCCTGTTGACTAAAACATACTCTGCTTATTTATGTTTTTTGTCTTATTTTTTGTTTTTTTTTTCTTTTGACAGTCATTTATTTCGCAATGGGGTATGTCCAATAAAATAAATAGGCTACAGTCATGCACTCCCATTGCACAGTTCTTTCAAAGATCATAACAACACGACTATTATTGTGGCACTGTAAAGGGATAATGAAGTTGTTCTTAAATTGGCAGCCTATCGCTTCGGCGGTTGAAACTGATCTAATCCCCACCCGTTTCTCGCGACTAGTTCAAAAGCCTTCGCAACCGTTACAAAAAGTGTAGTCTGGGTTGGAGATTAATAAACAAACCAACGGAAATAGAAAACTTTAACCACGGCGAAAATTTGGAAAATACTATGACAAATAAAAAACTAAAACACACAAAATTAAAAAATTAAATAAGTTGGATGGTAACCTTGCCTACCTGGTTCCAAAAACTAAAACTCGTCTATACCTACTCTACCAGGGGTGTTTCATAACTATTCCTACTGGGTACCTATAGTTACATTAATAAACATTAAAATTACAGAAAATTTATGTCCTTGTTTTTCACATGGGAAACACAGAAATAAGAAACAAAAATCTGAAATAATAATAATAAAATACTAATTACTGATTACATAATAGTGTTTCTGATAGCGAAATGCTACATAGAAAACACTGGATTTTTTTTCTTCAAGTATTAACTATCCGTGGAGCATTAATTAGCCTTATCTTGCGCTCCTTGACGGATTTCACACGTAAGGAGGTTGCAGATGTTGGGAGTGTGCGTGTGTGTCAGTTGCGCCAACGTAATGAATGAACTTCATGAATGGACGTGACATCCTCTTGGTGTGGCCTGGGATAACTTGAATTGGATAAACGAATACTTACCGATGCAATAAGTATGGGTTCTGCGATATTACTACGAATACAGCTAAACGGTTAGCTCAAATCTTCAACAATATAGGCTGTTTATTGAACGTAACTTACGTGAATATACTACATACTTATCACTGCGCATTAGGTAAAAATATACAGGAGGCTGCATACTGTGACGTACTAAAAGCCGTCGGTTTGTTCGTCACAATAGGTCGCTGAGGCTTACAACTGTTGTGAAAATATGTTGTTATTCACCTGTTTGAATAATAAACATTGAATGGATTAATGTAGGCCTACATATGTAATGTAAATATCACACATTTTTCTAATCAATCTTTTACTTGTATTAAAGGCTTGAATACGAGCTTATCGCATTGCATTGTTATACGTAAACGAATATTTCTATACTAAGATCAATTCGGCATCGCGTAGTTTTTCATCTTGAAAATCGTGGATATGAGTTTTAACCTAAACGTTCATGTTCCGATGTTGGCATCACAACATTACGTGTCTGTTTCGGAATAAATATTGTTTTAAAGTACTTCGAGTATTTTAATGAACATTATATGGAGACAGTCTTTCTTATGTTCTGGCCCAGATTAATTTTTGAACCAAACGCATATGCAACATGAAGTTACTATGAAATAATGTAGCATTTAATGCATATGGCCATAAAACGTAGTGCATTCATATAAATAAAAAACGTGACATCTGAAACGTCAGTCAATAGGAGAAATTGAAAATTGTTTTTAATTAGTCCCTTGACGTTGAAATAATTTCGTCCTATGTTGGCAGGAATCTACTAAAATAAGGTTCTGCGATTTTTTAAAATTTAGTTGTGAATTTTTTTGTATTAACTATTCACAGCAATTTTGGTATTTCTATGTTTTTGTTATTTTTCTTTATTGTCGCCAATATTTATCTTTCCATGCCCTATTAGTTATAAATATATAAACATAGTAATGTAAGTAATACAAGACCGCGTTTAAATTAAAAGTTAATGTTCTAGAAGTTAAAATAATAATATAATTATTCTGCTGTAGTAACAAGCATGACTCAATCTCGGAAGGACACGTGTTTCAATACTGACTTCGACTATCCTGAATTCGGTTTTCCATGGTTTCCCGAAATCGGTAGATGCGAAATCAGTGATGGTTTTTTAACAACGGCCATGCCTGATTTTTCTCCTAGTTACCACTCTTGTGTAAATTCATTTTCCAGCCTGTCCAATACCCTCGCTATCAACGAGACGTAAAGCGCTCTTGACTTTGTCATTTTTAAATGTTATTTAGAAGGGCTCTTTTACTGTGAAGTCTGTGTGCATGTTGATGCGACGTGAGCGGGCGAGTACGGGCGTAGAAGATGGTTGATGGCGTATGAAAGACAGCGTGCTTCCTTGCTGACAGTAAGTCTGAGGGGTTCTTTAAGCCTGGGCAGGAAGTTAGCTGCGGCAGCAGTGTGACGACACTTCCGGGCGAGGGAGGGTCAATGGCAAGGCCGACCAGTCGTTCACTCCAGCGCCGTGCAGTGTTGACAACCTCGCCTGCACACGTCTGCAACAACCAGGAACCACACAATATCACAGGCCAGCTTGTGCATTTCTGGCAGAATACCTCCGATTGTATTGTACGTTCTTGCCGACAGAACACCCACAATAGTTTGATTCGTGGATTCGTAGAAAAAAACTGTAAAAAATTCCTTTCGGCAAACCCACAGGCCAAGTTAGTTATCTCACCCTGAACATTTCAACCTATTTATGTCTGAAAAAATTTACAGCAAAACTTAACGAATTCAGGACTGCTGCAGATACTCTATCGCAGGCCGCAGAGCGGGTGTGCGAAGTTTTGACAGGTATATGTTTATTCCGTTACTGTAAAGCGTGAATATGAGATGACTGACTAGGAGAAACGTTAAGAGATTATTGCTCGCGTGTGTAAGTCTAACCAATTCAGGTTCTCCATTAATCCTTTATATATGTTTATATATACATACATACTATACATACATACATATTTTGAAAAAAAAGTTCCACCACAAAAATGGGGTCCTATTTAAGATAGTAAATTCTTTAAAACGAATATTTTAAATCGTATGGACTTGTACAATAAAAATGTTGTTTATTATAAAGTCGTAATTTGACGTATCATAGAGGCGATCCATCAACGAAAAGACAGCAGCGAGTTAACTGTCGTGGCCTTGAGACTAGGGTGAGGTGTGATGAGCGTACTTTGTCGTCCTTAGCGTTTATGTACTTACATGCCTCAAACGATTAAAATTCGTCGACGCAGGCAGCGGCATTGACTGACTTCGCATGTAGTTTACGAAATAAGAATAATTAGGGTACACATATTGCAACAATTATGGTTGGAACTACAGAACGTGTATTATATCCGAAAAAAAAATTGTTAATCTAAAATGTATTTGATTATTAGTGAGAAAACAATGCACACATCATTACGCGATATGTTCCCGATACGATCCAGATAATTTAATAAGTCGTCCATACCTCTGAAGCACGTCGACGGAAAGTATTTAAATTAAAGACACATTCGGTATACCATACTGTATAATGTACTGAACTATACTGTGCGATGTACTGAATACCAGCAGCCGTGTGGGTACAGCATTTTCGCAACCTTGAACGTGGTCAGTTCTTGGATGGGCGATTAGTTTGTCAAAACTCTTGCTTTTGGCATCCCTCTGTTTTCACGGTACTTATGATTGCTGGTACAAACATTGTTTGACTGGTAATTACACCCAATACTTCCTCGAGATTAGTACTTTACATGTATATGTTACCAGTGCTAGTTTCCGCCACATGGTTATTAAAATATTTATTACTTTTGACATTCTCGATAACGTCTGAAATTTTGGTGACGTAGTAGTTCAACGCCCTGTGTTATGGTAATACTGATGATGTTGATAACGATGGTGGTGATGGTTATGAGGACAAATTTTTAGTTTGAACCTCGAGGGAAAAACCTGAGGTGCGACTAGGCGAGGATAAAACTGCAGTGTTTCTTCTTTGTCTTCCGCGGGATGGCGATAAGGGGACAAAACCACGCACAATCTTGAATCCAGTTCTTCCCAGCCGAGAGTCGAACCCGAGACCATTGGCCCATCAGTCGGATACCATAACCACTGAGCCTAGAGGTCGAAAACGCCCTTTACAAATCATTATACTAATTAAAAATATACCTATTTATTATTATACTAATCCAATAGTATTGTTACAGTATAAAACAACTATACACCGTGAAGTTAGGTTGATTTTCTCACTGTATCGTTCGTTATAAGCTATATAGTCTGTACGCTATAAGTTTGTCTGTTTATGACAATTTTTTTAACGAGAAAAGCGTCTTTCTCTTTGTGGCATTTCTCTTCTTAGAAGAGCGTCTGTAAACACTACTGCAGATACCCTGTTTTTCCAAGAAGTTCATACGATGTAGCTACTTGACATCTGTCCCAGAACAGAAATGTTGAAATCAGCCAAACTTATACTGCTATAGACTATATGTCCTGTATTGGTCTCATGTGTATTTATCTCCACCAATCTGCACCTTATCAGCGTATGTTGCCAGTGTCACCAATATTTAATTTTTACTGCGTTACAAGCTGCACTTACATGACACAAAATTAAATTTTGTGCTACGTTTTTCTAGCTAACTTTTGAAAATGAAGCCAAGAAAATACGGTCTGAAAATATTTTCACTCACATATTTTGCAGCTGGTTCTTTTGGCTTAGATACTGGTTAAACGTACCTGTTTACATTCGATAATAACTATGTTGCTAGGAAGCTGAAATTATTTACTAACAGTATTGAATATTTTTAGAGGATGTAGTATGCACCGAAATATGGAGAACGAAAATTGTTTAAAAATCGTTCCTCGTAGTTCAGCAGATATGCAGCCATCATTAGTGATACACAAGCACAACAGGAACGCATCGTCAATACCTGTCAGCACATCCCATACCAACCAGGAGTGTTAAAAAAATGCGTATTTACCTATGATGTAGAACACATGGATGTGTTACTATGAATGAACATCACATAGAGCATCTCCAGTAGCGATGGTAAATGTTGAGAAACTGCTTATATCTATTACGGTATGAGTTTCAGGACACACGTGTAATAGAAATTTTGGTCTTATTTTGATGCATACTACCTACATTAAAATACTGTATACGTTTTTACCTTGCACGAAAAGAAAAATATATTTTCTCCAATAATATTTATAAATATGAATTTTTACCGTTAAAAGAGAGTGATGTAAAATAAATTAATGCCGGAAACTTTGAATGAAATATAGGGCATACATAACTTTGGAAAAGAGTATTAAAAAAAGAACGATACCATAACACAGTTATAGCTGACTGTGTGAGTAAACTAGTTGCTTGTGTGCTACATTTCCGACGAACTTATTATGAAACAGTAATTTTGTAACATATATTTCAGGTCAAGGGACTACATTCAAGTATTGCGTCGTTCTGTCTAAATGATTGAAGGCAATTATAGCAGAATTTGTTTCGTATAACTTCTTTGCAGCACTAAAAGAAACGTCTTATTGTAGGTACTATACTTTTTTTTAAAAATAAGGACAAATGTCCAGTTTGGTAGTCGGTATATTCTGTATTGTTCCTAAACAAATCTGGTCTGTAAATGTAACAATATGTTGTGTTAAAGAAAAATGTTCTTTGGTCCGTCTATAGAACATATTATTTCTTCGACAAAACAAATTGTTGTAGAAACACTCCAGATATGATTGACAACCCAACTGGACTGTTGTCCATGTTTTAACAGAAGTATAGTTCCTACAACAATACTTTTGTTTCGGTAAAGCTTTTTAAGTCCGTAAAATTTCAATAAACGTTTCTGTGTAATTTCATGTAGCATGCCTTCTTAAAAACATCGATTCCGTTACCATAACCGATTAAAATCATTCACTCCGAAGAATTGAAATATTTCGAGAGGATTTAGTGCAGGCGAAAACGACGTGGAAGATATTTAGTGTTCACAGTTTTGTAAGTTCTGTTATATACTAAATATTAAACTCGATGTACGTAGGAACCAAGCGTGGTGGACGTTGTCACTGGTCAGCGGGTTTTCTCGTGGTACTCTATGTCATCTACCCAAACATTCCAGTCGCTGCTCCATGTTCAGCTTGTATCACCCCACGCTAACTCTCAGCTCACTGCCTACCCAGGCTCCCAGAGGTGTGTAAAGCATCCAGGGCTGCAGCTAGAATTTGTGTTTGTGGTGTGAGGGTGGTCTGAGTTATGAAGTAACGCCAATCCCTACCTTCCCCTTCCTGGGGGTCTTACCCCAGGAAAATTTAGATTTCAAGGTACGAAATGATGCTATTTTACCAATTTCCGCAGATAAAAAAATGGGGGGGGGGGGGGGGGGTGGGGCCTGTCATGGATGATTTGTCAAATACAGCATTATATTTTTAAATCTTACAGTACAATTTACGCAACTAGTGGAAGTAAATTGGTAACATTGCCTCACATAATAATAACTGGTATTCTAAAACTTTTCACGCATTTTCGTGCGTGGGGGACGTTTCTACAACCAACTCTTCCCCCACCCCCACCATTTTTCTTGTTTGCGACACTGAGAACTTCGAACTCGTTACATGTTTATTCCTAAACTGTCCATCACGCATTTCTGCTTATAAATATCATTCAATAGTGTTACACGAGTGAATACCCATTTCAGGTTCACCACTACTATTTAAGAGTGCGTGGTAGATAAATAAACGCTGAAAATATCATTTTATTTCTACGCTTTTTTCGAAGCCAATTTGGATAGAGTACTCAATGACAATCCTAGATTATAGTATTTGCCAACTTTATGAGTAAATATTTATCCAGAATTACTAATTCGTTAGGCCTACGCGTGATCTCTTGCGCCGCAGTTAAATGCACGAGGTTCCGGCGTAAGAGATTGTGCCTCAGAAGTTCGTAACACTGGTAACAATTTCGTTTAAAACGATGACTAAAACTAATGTCTATGATTGCTATTGATTTACTTTCGCAAACTGGCTTCAAGAAACCTACAGTTATAGATTAATGCTTTTAGCGTTGAGTTATGTACCACGCCCTCTTAAGGGCGTTCAAGTGGGGAAAAATTCATAATTTTATATTTGTATAAAATAGTGTTAGTTTTGTAGACATTACTTCAGAGAACATTAACATCTAACGGAAAAAAAATTAGCTCATCTAGTTTTCCCGTAATGTCCCTTCAAAGTCAAAATTTGTATATTTTTACTTCATACAAAACTTGAAAAGCAGTAAATATAATGAAATGGAAAAAATCTCATCAAAACTACACGTCACCGTCTACGGCTTGAAGCATATACAAACACATTATAAAATATTTCTGTGTTTAAAATAAATTTCTAAATGTACGAAAAAAAAATTAAATTTTGAAATTTTTTATTTAACATAAACATTTTTTGTAACGGGTTTTAAATGCTACAGGCCATAG